>PVJS01003092.1:28411-59800 GCA_004027185.1 Glis glis
AAACACACTATAGCACATGATGTACATACACAAACCTATAAGACTCAATCACTATCCGGAGCATGAAAGGGAGGGAAGGGGGAGGGAATAGGGTGGGATTGGAGGGAGGGCTAAATGTGCAATGTGTGCATGTATGATGTTCATACCCTGACATATATCAAAATGTATAATTACAATGCACCAATAAATGAACAAAAAAGTTAAAAAATAAAATTTAAATACAAATGTCAAAAAAACTGATTTATTTTTAGACTTTACTAAATCTGTTTTACTGTTCAATTAATATTAACTGGATCTTAAAACATTATGAAAAAGCCCCAAACACATGGTAGCTTTGTTGTGATAGACACTTTCTAAGCTGTTCATTGTGTCTTGGAAGTTCTTCCGTGTTCAAGCGCTTTCGCCCATGTTTCTCATGGCAGGGACTCTTCTGCTTCCACACGTTCTATCTCCTTGGCTTGGCAATGGCAGATGTTGATGCAGCAGGTTTTAGTAAAGTCCAAAGTGATATATTTGTTCAAACCACTGTCTTCTCTGCTGGAGGTGTGGGTGAGGTTGTAGGAGGCCAGGAATCTCTTCAAAGATGATAGCACAATTCCAAGCTCATGATAGACATTTGTCCATTTCATAGCCCCACACGTCAGATATTTGACCCCTTGGTGAGGAAGAGAAATGCCAGCCTTTTCCCCAGGCTCACCCGTGACAGAAATGTGATTGACAGCGTGGACCAGGGTTTCTGTCCAGTGGCCTGCAGGGCCTGGACAGGTAGTCGATGAGTACAGCAGGTATTAGTGGTGGGAGGCTGCATGTCCTGCCCAAAGTGAATGGCTGCCCATTGATTTGAAAATTTGTATACAGAAACCTAATTTTAAAATATATGCAAGTAATTCAATATTCTATAAAACTCACTGGAGCCCTTCTGCAGCCTCTGAATCAGAGACAACATTTGTTGATTCTTTCCTCCTCTTTGTTCTGTCATTCCCGGTTCCTACCTATCTACCTGGTGGGGTGTGGGTGGAAGGACTTTTTCTTGTAACTGGTGACTGAAGTCTGGCCCTCGAGGATCCTGGCTCATCCTTTATGACTTCACTTCCCCTGCCGGCCTGCTGGGTGCTGCTTGGCAGTCACTTAGCTTCTGTGTCTCAGTTTGTTTGCTAAGAACACTTCAGTCTCCACGAGTAAT
Organism: Glis glis; assembly: GCA_004027185.1. Taxonomy (NCBI): domain Eukaryota; kingdom Metazoa; phylum Chordata; class Mammalia; order Rodentia; family Gliridae; genus Glis; species Glis glis. Next base: position 29,595 of record PVJS01003092.1, read on the forward strand.
TGAGGGATAATTATAACTATCACGATGCCACCTCCAAGGACTGGGGTGAAAATTAATGAAGTGCTTCTCATATGTTTTTGAGTGCCTTCAGAACTTGCTACCTTTTCACAAAATGTCACTCATCCCCTTCCAGGTGGGAACTGAAGAACGAATTGGGCAATGTTTTGCTGAAGAGTGGCAAACCAAATCTATACCAGAGTCACCTTGGGGGAGGGTATTGCTCCTTGTTAAAATGCACATTTCCGAGCTCCACTGCACTAGGACGTGGCATTTTTAACAAGCACATCCCACCTCACAGATGATGCTAATGTTCATTGAAAGTTTGAGAAGGACAACAAATTTTTCAGAGGGATGCAATAGAGCGGTAGTTTTTTAAGAAAAGCAAAAGAAGGGGAGTATCAAAGATAAATAGAGCTGACATCAGTTAAAGGGATAAAAGCAGGTTTTATTCAGTTACTAATGACAGAAAGGGCAAAAGCTGAGTTCCATTCTGATTTGTGCAGAGGTAAGCTGGGTATTTTAAAGAAAGAATGGAGCCGGGCCTGGTGGCGCACACTTGTAATCCCAGTACTTTGGGAGGTGGAGACCGGAGGATCCGGGTTCGAGGCCAGCCTCAGCTCTCTCTCTCTCTCTCTCTCTCTCTCTCTACCTAGTGAGGCCCTCCGCAACTTCATGAGACCCCGTTTCAAAATAAAGTATAAAAAAATAGGGCCGGTACTGCAAAAAACAAAACAAAACAAAAAGAAAGAATAAGGAAGAGTGGAGAGATGGGGCTCGGCAGAATCAGAGAGGTGAAAAAGTGCAAAGGACTGGGCAGTGTAAATGCAATTAGGCCTGCTGTGTCTGCTAGCTGACAGTTGTATAAGTTAGGATTCTGTCTTCCCACAGAAACTGGGTGTTGGAGGCCGTACCCTTCCTTGTGATTACATTTCAAAGGAATGAATCCCTGGTCCTTGGGAGATACTTCTGAGTTATAGGAGATCTGTATTTATAATTTTAAGCCCTTTTTGGTAATTACTATAAGGAAGGAAGGTCATGGGCTTATGGTAGAGGTTGGCTAGAACAAAAAGTAAACTTTCATGGCAGCATTGAGCTTTCTCAGGCAGACTTTGTTGTATATACTTTTACTGGTGCATTGTAATTATACATCATAATGAGGTCAGGATGATAGGAACATGCACACACGCTTGGTGAGTTCCCCACCTTGATAATGAGATTGGCATTGATAATTTTGCATATGTACATAGGATTATTTGAGGTTTTTCTTCACCAAATATCCTTCCCCCCACACCTCCCTCTGCTAGACCCCCTCTATAGTTCCACTGGGGTTTCTCCTCCTTTATCTGGAGTCCCCTTTGTTTCTCAATTTCTCTCTAGCTTTCACATGAGGAAAACATACGACCCTTCACTTTCTGTGATGTGCTAATGTCACTTAGAATAATATTCTCTAGTGCCGTCCATTTTCCTGCAAATGACATAATTTTGTTCTTCTTTATGGCTGAGTAAAATTCCATTGTTTGTATATACTACAATTTTGTAATCCATTCATCTGTTGATAAACACCTAGGCTGGTTCCATGATATGGCTATTGTGAATTGTGCTGCTATGAACATATGCTCTATGATATGATCTCCATAGCGGCTGGACTGTGCCGTCATGGCCAAGTCGGTTAGCAGGTCTGTGCACTGCTTCCTTTGTCAAAGAGATGGTCATAAGAGCATCCTCTTTAGAATGTTTCCATTGTCAGGAGAGGTGAATGAATTTAAATGCCTGTCAAGCACCTAGAGGGGCACCCAACATACTCAGGCCAGAGCTTATATGGCTGCCCTATACTCCCAAGAGGCTGTGTTCTCCTCTCAGTGACAATGACACTTAGTGAGGATGACCAGTCCCTTCATTAGACACATACCACATGCTGGGGATTTGGCCAAACACCCCCCCTTTATACCTCCTTTTGCCCTCCCATCACACTCTGTAAAGTGGGTACTGTTATCACTCCCATTTTATAAATGAGGAGACTGAGTCTTGTAGGTTGTGAGGTCTGGACCCCAGCACAGGGCTATGGACATAGAAGCTACTCTCTTGTCCATGCCGCCATGTTGTTTAGCACCACAGCACTCATTCTGTCATCTTGCAGTGTGCTTTGGGGACCACCCATCCCCCTCACCCCAGCCCCTGTCAGAGTCTCCTTCATCTGTGTTTTCTCAGTAAATGTTTGTTGACTGGATATAAGAAGATATTAACAAATGAATGAATTAATGCTGATCTACCTTCAGCCCTTCATGGTTTGTACCCAAGAAGAGGCATAGATGCCAGGGTATCCTTCTTGCACAACAGCGATGGAAGGAGCAGGCTTCTGCTCTGGTGTAGGGCTGCTCTCAAGTTTCTCTGCAGTGAACAACATTGAGGATTTGCTTCATGAACAAGTGCCCTCTAAACTGGTGACTATCCTCCACCTGAGGCAAGCTGGGGGCACACCCTGGTTTGGCCCAAATACAGTTAATCTTTTCTTCTTCCCAAGTCTGCTAAATCCAGGTCTGTACTTCTCCCAGAAATGCTTCTGAGAACCTACTGCCCCCTGAACACCAGGCTTGGTAATATTACTGGAGCTTACAGACTCAGACCGTAGATGGAGGCTGATTATTCTCAGCCCTCTGGAGAGAGAAGCAAAGCTGCTAAGGTCACAGGCAGCCAGAGATTATAAACATGAAGATGAAGAGGAGGAAGCAGCAGCTACTTCCCTGTGCAGCCCTAGCCTGGAAGGCCTGATCAGAAGCCAGGAAAAGCAAGTCTCTGTGATTTATATGAAATTAGTGGGAGACACGTTCTCCCTTGTGATTCCTTTTGAGGGTCTTCTATGCATTGAGCAATTTATGTTAGTGATTTTTATCATTGCTAAGAAAATTAGAGCCATATTGGGATGGAATGCATTATTTAGTTCCTTCATTTATTTATAAGTCAGCGTTGATAACCCTCTCTTTTGAAGCAGTCTGAAGTACACGCTGCAAATTGGCGAATCAGATCCTAGCTTCAAATGGCACAGTGGCATTTGAAAACCCTGTGGTTTCCAATCCACGTTTGCTTTGGATACACTGAGAACTGGGAAAGCTTTGGAAAAGCCATCTGCTCAACTTTCAGTGGCTCATATTTCTCATTTGGTCTGAAATTTTGACTTGGGAGAGAGAGCAAGGAGCATGGTGGGCAGTCCTTCTCCTGAACCTGCTCATCTTGGGTATCCTGGAGGTCAGTCTTCACCATGCCTGAGTCCTGGTTTCCCTGAGGCTCTCTTGAGTCAGGACCATGTGGCTTGTGGGGCAGTGAGTCAGCATTTCTCTTACTGCCTTCCTCTCTTTCTCACTGTGCCATTTCAGTCCCATACCCCTCACCATGCTCAGTTATCTGAGCACAATTTTCTGTTTCTCTTTTGTTTTTCCTTCTCCAATATGCTTTATTATATTCATTTTCCAAAAGCTGAGCTCTAATCTGGTCATTCCTCACTAAAAAACCTCTGTAACCTCCTGATTACCTATGCAGCCCAGTCCAGACACTGACCTGACATTCACGGTTCCCAGTCTAGCTTCATCCTAACTTTCTTGCCTTTTCCTTCCTTCTTCCTAAATGTTCCCTGAAGCAGGAGGGTTGGTGGCCGATCCACATTCCTTTTATTTATTGCTTCACTGTACACTGGAGCAACTACTTGCTTCCAGGACTGGTCCTCTTTGCCCGAGAGCTTTCTGTGGTCTCTGGAGTCCCTTTTGTGGCTCATACCAAGTTAAAGAATTAACATCTAGCCAGGCACAGTGGGGCACATGCCTGTAATCCCAGTACTTGGGAGGCTGAGACAGGAGGATCACAGGTTCAAGGCCAGCCTCAGCAACTCAGCAAGCCCCTATTTCAAAAATTAAAAAAAATTAAATGGGGGAGGAGGACTGGGGGTATAGTTCAGAAGTAGAACACCCCTGGGTTCAATCCCCAGTACAAAAACAAAACAAAAACAAAAAAGAATTAACATTCCCACCCTCCAGTTGGTAGCCCTCCACTCATGGGAGTTGGTATATAAACATCTGAGCTCTCTTACTGTGTGTTGGATAACTGTGCTTTGCATGTTCTGCAGTAACTTCCTGTTTCCCCAGAGGCATTACCCTCAGTTGCCCGCAGAGGTCTCTGGTTTGATAACCCTGTTTTGCTGGCAGCCCTTCCTCCCTGACTCCTCTACTTCTTTCCTGAAATCCCACCCTTGAAATCTGCTTGTGTTTGCATCCTTGTCTTTGAGTCAGCCTCCAGAGAACCAGAGCTAAAATAGTTCTTGTATAAAATTTCTAGGGCTGCCACAACAAAGTGCCAAATACTAGTGACTTAAAACAAAAGAAATGTATTTTCTTCAGTTCTGGAGACCAGAAGTCTACAAGCAAAGTGTTGGTTGTCTCTCTGATGACTCTAGGGGAGAATGCCTCTTCTGATGTTTGCTTGCAATCTCTGGTATTCCTTGACTTGTAGATGTGTCATTCCAGTCACATGGTTGTCTTCTTCCTGCAGTTCTTCACATTGTCCTCCCTCTGTGATATATGTCTTTGTATCTAAATTTCCCTTTTCAGTAAGGATACCAGTCACATTGGATTAGGGGCCATCCTAATAACCTCATTTTAACTTTTTTATCTCTGTATACACCCCATTTCAAAATAAGGTTTCATCAGAGTTAGGACTTCATCATATCTTTCATGGGAGACACAATTCATCTCTCTCCTTCCCTTGTTTTCTTCTGCGGCTGACATTTGTGTCTGTACCTCTGTTGAGTTTTTTCAAAGCTTTACACCTGCCTGCTTAGTGTTTGGTGGGGTGCTTGTGTGCATGCTGAGTTCTGAGGGCGGGGCCTGCAGATGACCACTGAGCACATGATAATGACAGACGTAGAGACATTCTATAAATGCTTGTTGCACGATGTCATAAAACCTCAATAAACTGAAGTGTTCAGGAAACAGATTATTTTGGATTAATTTTGGAATCAACTCAGACAAATAGTTTTATTTATTTTAACCCTTCCAGCATTCTTTCTGGTACTTACTAGTCTACTTTTTTGTCTCAGGAATCTAGATTAATAAACTTGAATCTTTCTTGGAATTTGAAGACTAGCAGCACCTCAGGATTATGATTCTGAGTGTGGTTCTCAACAAGCAGGTGGCAGAGGCAGAAGAAGTGACTTTGGGGATAGGGCAGACCCAGGACTGATGTTCCAGTCCTGGTATCACCAGTATTGTTTCCTGTAAGCTGTTAATTTCTCCAAAATGCAAAATTCAAAGGAAAATAATGCCAATGACCTAAAGGTCATGGGATCTTGGGGAACTAGCCATGGAGACAATCATTGGTAGCTTCCAGGATAGCATACTCTAATAAATATGGAGAACAGATCATTCTATTTTTGGAGTACAAAGCTTGCACTTACGTGCTGATTTTTAAAGCAAATCTAACTCACCCACATTCACTGAGTGCCCATTTGGTGGAAGAGCATTCTTGTGCTTGCTTTACTGCTTGGAGATAATAGAGAAAAACAGAGTTCTACTTGATTCAGCCCAGCACTGCATCATGGCCCCAGACACATGAGCACCTATACCCCATCCCTGTAGATTATAACAACAGAGCAAGAAAATAAAACCAGTGTCTTTTTCCTTATCGTTCATCTCTCACACCCCCCACAGTAGGGGAAACTCCTGGGGAGTCATTTTCAGGTAACTCAACTGGGGTGCATTAGATATTGACCCGATTTATTATTAACACTTGCTTCTTGCCAGATGCAATCACATTCAACCCTGCATAGACCCTATGGGAAAGCTGTTACTGTCCCATTCTAGCTAGGAGGAAACTGAAATCCAGACCTACATGACATTGCATGGAACATGGGGGTGGAGCTGAGCTCAGTGCAGGCCTGCTGGACTCCAAAGATGCTCCTCGTAACCCCTTGCTGAATACGTTCACTGCTGCACTCAAGCACTAACCCACCAAGAACACTGCTGGGTCCAAATGTGAGACCCTGATTTGAATTCCACGAGTGATGTCTTCCGCAGAAAGCCAATTTCAGAAGTCCATGGCTACCCACAGAGAGCACATGAAATCAAAATGAAACACTAGAATTGGTAAGGCAGAAACTTCCACCCCCAACACTGCCTCATTCTGGGGAATATAAATGACATCTGGAAAACAGTATCTTTGCTGTGCCTCTCCTTCTATTGTCTGGTACTCTACCTTGGATAAATAATTTACTTTCCAGCAAAGAGAACCAAATTTGATTTATAAGCCATAGATCAGATATAGAAGACACACTTGCAAAATATGCCTGTATAAATCCCAGACATCCCAGGGGTGTTTATCATTTTATGCACGTGAAGAAAAGGGAAACAGAGGTTTAAGCCTCTTTAATCTGTGTTTATTGGAAAGTGCTTTTGAACTATCTACATTCAGGGCCCTGCAGGGATAGCTCTGAGCCACAAATGACTAGGTTCCTTTTAGAATTTTCCTGCCTCTACCTATTTCTTCTGGTCTGTCATGTCTAGCTCCCATGTGCTCCACACCTTCCTTTGCTTTCTTTCTAATCACCCCCATGTCACTTACGGAACTTTCAAACTTCCTCGTTCCTCCTCTTGACACCTTCTTCCTTTTCTTGAATCCTGCATTCCCACCTAGCACTCCCCAGGCAGACTCTGCTGTGGATTGGAGGTCACACAGCACTCAACAATCTATCTCACATTGTGCTCAAAGAAAGTAGCATTTCCGTTTCCAGCTGGCTCATCCACAAGTCCTGGAAGTGCTGGGGACTCCGGCTTGCCTGTTGAGTTAGATCAGAATCATGTAGCAGGTAGAAGAGAGAAGAGACATTGTTCTGGGCTTACTAGGTGGGGAACAGGGCATTGATCAATCAGATATATGGAAATGAACAGAGACCACCCCAATGAGAATAAACAAAGGCTCCTTATTCGGGGCTTGCTGTGGCAAGGGAGTCAGCCATGGTCACTTAACTTATGACAGATATTCAAAGGCAGGCGTAGGAGTGGGAGAGCTTTATAGTGGAAAAAAGGGAAGGCCTTGGATGTCCACTAATTGGAGGCTATTAGTGGGGGTAGCTATAGGTGGGTCGATTAGAAGCAAGAGCATTCTATGTGATTGGTTAGGGGAATATATTTAGCTTTTGCTAATTTGTCCTAAGTTGGAAGTGGAGACAAAAATTAGAAAAGCTGTCAGTTGTTGCTATGCCTGTTTGGGGCCAGTCATCAGAGGGGCTAGTGTTTGGCTTTTTGGACTGGTTGCTAGGGTTAGCGCTTTGACTTCCTACAAGTCTGACCTATGGATGATAAGTTGACTTCCTGGAATGGTTACTTTAGATAACGGGTTGGTTTCCTGGGGTGGGGGCTTCAGATTGTGGGTCGGAGTTCTATTTTCATAGAACTGACCATTGTCCATTTGTATATTCGGTCTCCCAGGTCAATACTTACCTACCACCTGCTTTGTGCCCGTCCACATGGATGGGCCAGATAGAGCCTTTGCTCTTAAGAAAACATCAGCCTAGCCAAGGAGACTGAAGGTTTTTGAGCAGAACACAAATGGCCCAGAGAAGTGGAGTGAGACCAGTGGGTGGTGTGGACAGTAACTGATCTGGAGCCTAGGAAGGCAGCTGTCCTGTTGGCCTAGGAAAGGGGGAAAGGAAGAGTCATTGCACTTTGCTGAGGAGGGGTTTTTACAGACTTTTGCTGCTGACTCCTTGTCACTCTGTGGAGAGTACTGCTCTTCTCAGTAAGACAGCGCTATAGGACAGGGGTCCTGGGAGAGGATAGGGAAGGGTGGTGGGAGTTCCCATACAGTTCATACTTTTACCCCAAACTCCCTTCCCTTGAATGGATCCCCCCCATTACGTTTGTCTGCCCAGCGTCCATTCACCTTCTTATTCACCTTCTTTTAAAAACAGCATCCCATTTTTCTCTCAGTTTGTGTAGAGTGAGAAAGATTGGCCAACCTTTCTGGATTCATGGGTGGATGTGAAATATACACCCAACCAATCTGCATTTCATACTCCTGGACACAGTGATGAGTTCAGAAATAGCATGTGACTCAAAGCAGTCTAGCCAGAATGAATCCTAGCACATTTGCAGGAATAACTGGGTGTTATAGTTAGATATAAAATGTCCCCTAAAGAGCTCATTTATTAATGTTTGGAGTTGATATAATTGAGTCATGAGGGTTGTAATCCTAGAAGTGGATAAATCCATTGTAATGGATTTACCTGGGTGGTACCAGATAGGCTGGTAGCGTGTGGCTGGAGGAGGTGGTCCCTGGGGGTGCATCCTTAGAGATTTTACATATATGGTTCCTCTTTCCCTGGCTTGCTCTCTTTCTTTTGGCCTCCATGATGCGAGGAGAGCAGCCCATGTGCTCTCCCTTTCTCTGCTTCCTGCCACCATGCCCTGAGATCTGTGGTCCCTGGCTTCACATGGACTGAACCCAAAACTGTAAGAAAATAAATCTTCTTTCCTCTAAGTTATGTGGTCAGTCTTTTAGATTATTGCTACAAGAATGCTGATGGATACAACTGGGCAAGGTGATTTTTCTTCATTGGATCTACTGAACTGATAGGATACAAACGTGGAGCTGCTGGCAACTACTACAAGAGGAAATTGTGTTTGCAATTGAGTCAACACATAGAGTAATACAATCAAAAGATAGTAAAAGTAGTATTGAGTCTTGGTGACTGCATTGGAGCCCCTGGATGCATCCTTGCCTAAAAGCCCTGTCCTGGACTTTTAAATTAAGACAAACAATATATGCGCTTTTTAGTTTAAAGCATTTTCAATTGGTTTCTATCGTTTTCCACCACAAAAGTCCTTTTGGGGAAACAACAATACAGCATTTTGTTCCCATCTCATAAAGAGGCTCTACCTCCCTTGAAGACTTTACTAGTTCCTCTTGCTCTTTTCTCTTTCTGTAGGACTTACTGGTAGGCAGTGAGCTCTGTATCATTGAAGGAATGTATGTGAGGATTTGATGCCTACCTGGTAAGAATACAGTATGGGCACTAAACTCAACTTGGCTGGTAGGAGTGTTTAATTAAACTCTAGCTTTTTTCCCACTTAATTTAAGAATATATATATATATATATATATATATATATATATATTCCATCTGTTAGATAAGATAATGAACAATCCTAAATATGAAAGGTAGCATTTACTGTGTATCAAGTACTGTTCTGAGAACTTCCATATATTAGCTTCCTTAACCTAGTAGCCCTGAGGGGCAGGGTTTGCTGTTCCCTTCTTGCTGACATTTAACAACTTGTTTGAGGCTCTTCAGTTTGTATACAGTTGTGTGGCTCTAAGCTCTTAACTGCTGAGTAATGGGACATGGTGATGCACTTTCATCTCCTTTCCCCCTTTTCATACAGATAGATGCTTGCTATTTGTGCCCCTAGGTTTCTCTGCCCATTTCCTTGCCTTTAATTGGCAGGGACTTGGGCCTTGATGGGAAAAGATAAAATAGAACAATGAGATTTAGGGAGAGAAGACAGATTGAGCATATAATAATTACTAGGACAGGAGTGAGGGCTAGGGAAAACCTAAGGGTTGTGAACAGGAGGGCCTGGAGAATCAGGAACAGTGGAAAACACGAGGAGAAGAGATGGGTTGTGTGTGTTGTGTGTGTGTGTTGTGTGTGTGTGTTGTGTGTGTGAGTGTTGTGTGGGGTTCCTTTTAATAATTTTCAGGGAAGGAAGTTAAGGACTTTAAGTCATTGTTATTATTATTATTTATTTTTAACCTAGACTCTATGTGTCTGTATAGATACTGGACCACACAGGTCAGGAAGACATAAAGGATCTGATTATTTGTTTATTTCTCCATCCGTCCATCCATCCGTCCGTCCGTCCATCCATCCATCCATCCGTCCATCCATACATCCATCCTCTTTCTCTCCCTCTCCTATTCCACTTTTATTGCCAATGGAAGCAAGCAAATAATGGAGAACATTGCAAAGAGAGTAGAAATAGAGAGAGAGTGTGTGTTAGTCAGCTTTCCATCATTTTGAAAAATACTGAGATAATTAACCTATAAAGAAAAAAGTTTTATTTCATCTCATGGGTTTGGAAGTTCCAGTCCAAGATCAGGCAGGCATGTGGATGGCTAAGATGGGGAATGTGAGCAAACTGCTCACCTCATGCCAGGAAGCAAAAGAGGAAGAGGTCAGGGTCCTACAATCCCATTCAAAGGCATGTCTCTAACAACCTAAGGACTTCTCACTAGGCCACTTCTTCTAAAGGTACCTCTCAGTAGCACCACCCTGGGACCAAGCCTTTAAGACGTGGGCCTTTAGGGGATACTTATCCAAACCATAGCAGAAAGTGATCCCAGAAAGTGCTTATAGAAGCTTAGTCCCCAGAGTGGTGCTATTGGGAGGGATATTCAACATCCAAACTGTAGCACATAGGAGACAAATATGTGGGTCACAGTAGGCTAAGCTGAACTGTTTAGGCCTTACCCTTTGGGCTTCAGTGAGAGTGTGATATAGACAGATCCCCTGGAAACTTTTTCTGGTCTAGGAGGAGTCAACTTTGGGAGAGAGGAAGGGACAGTCCCTCTTGGCTGTTGACTATTTCCAAGCCCATCAAGGATCAGGGTCTACCCTGAGTGTGTATTATGTGATGCTTTGAGGACTGCCTTAGCTCCAGTTAGAAAGAGACACCAGTTATTTATGGAAGTTCCATTGTCAGGCAGTTGAGTGTTTTTGCTTTCAAAGATGATGGCCTGTGCTCTCCTGGAGCAATTATACTAATGGAATGAGGGACCTCTTCTGATGGATAAAGCCAACTCAGTGGTCAGAGCCAGAGGTCAGTTGATATTCTATCTCTTGGATATGAAAGGAGATGATTTTACACTGATGGTTAGAAAAGCAATAGACAGCAGAATGGATCTGATTTTGGAGGCTCATGTTTGCAGGAGAATCCAGGCTCCTGGGAACCCAGGAGCTTGGCTGCAAGTTCCCTGGAATGCTAGGTGGAGGCAGTGGCCAGTTACAGCCTAAATGGTTTCAAGGCACATGGTAGGTGGTAAATATACACTTGTTGACTTGGATCAAAAGTGAGTCTTATGATTTTGCTCCCTAAAATGATATTTAAATGATAGCATCCTCCAACGCAAAGTAATGGAAACAGATTATGAGCAAAGGCTCCTGCATAGGTGTTCTCTGTAAATGATGGCTCAGGTGTTGCTCTTACCAGGAAGTTATAACTGAGAGGGACCTAGAGAATATATGTTTGGCTCTGGGTAAATCTCATTCCTTCTCTTGCCTTTCATTCTCTTACCTGTAAATTGGAACAATAAGAGTATCTCTCTTATGGAGCTGTTACAAGAAGTGAATAAAATAATATGCTGAGTGCATTGTCTGGCACAGAGTATGCAGGAAAACCTGGCTCAGGCCTCCTCCTTCCAGTTGTGAGAATTTCAGCCATAACATTCTGCTTTCCCGTGCTTATATTCCAGCATGCTTGGACAGAATCCCACTGGTGCTTTTCCTTTTTCCTGGTGAAGTAAATCAAACTTAGCAGCCTTCAGTGAAACAATCTTTGTGTCCATTTAGACCACAATTTCTGCTCTTTCATACTCATTTCTCAATACATTCGTTACTGTTACCTATTAAATAGCATCCAGAAGTCATTCTTCTTCCTGTTCTCATATCTTTCCCCCCTAATTCCACTTTTCTTTGTTTTGTCTTCCCTTGATGTTTCAGAACATCATGAATCAGGCCACACACATATATATGCAATACTTCTCAATGCTAAGGCCCTTAAATTCCCTCACAAAAGTGATATATGTAGTTCCCAGGAGTGAGGGAAATATGCACACTTACTGAGTTGCCCTGTGCAAGCTGGCCAGGCTCAGGTGTTGGTGGCTATGAGGTGGACCACAGGTGCCCAGGGACCAGGCTCCAAGAAAGGTTCATTGGCTCTTCACTCTCACAGGTGGGCCCAGGGTACTGAATGAGGGTCTCAGGAATACCTTCTCCTATCCTCTGACCATCAGAGGCCAGAAATTGTGCTGGGCTGAGCTTTCCATGGTGACACAGGCTCCATGAGCTGAGACAAAGCTCAAGCATAAGGAAAGGGCTGTGTTTAAGGGAGGAACTGGTGCCATTCTGTGTGCATGCACAATAGCCCTGGAGGAGTCCAGTCCATCCATGTCTGGGATAACCTGGGAAGGCAGCTTGGAGGAGAGGGATTTCACTCATTGTTGACCAAGGGATAAGATTTCTACAGGCAAGCATGAGAAGAGAGGACACTCAAGAAGGGGAGAACAGGTGGATCAATGGATGGAGCTGAATCATGCAAGGAGCAGTTGTGGGAAAAGGAGAGGCAGGAAGGAGAACTTCCGAGTGTCTACCATGCACCACGTATTGTGTGTAACAGATTCAAGGAACTTGCTGAGATCTTACCCTATCCCTTGGAACAGGCATTTTGTAGATAAGGACCCTGAAGCTCAGGGAGAGGAACCTATTGTCTGCGGCCACCCAGCCAGCCAGTTGAGCCCTGAGTGTCTGATTCCAAGTCTGTATTCCTCCTACTACACTGGCCTGCTTTGGGCTTGATGCTGTCTTCAACTTCCCTGGAGGAAAGGCCTGAGCACTCTGGTTTACACTGAGCCATTTGGATTTCTGACAATGTGGACCATTCTCTAGAAGATGTCCCAGACCTGGGAGAAACTGTAGCCCATAAGTACATCCTCCAATTATGCTAGCACATCTCTGTCTCATAAATTCCCCTCAGTGGAATGGGGCTATGTTTTCTTTGTTTGGATATAAATCCTGCTGCTCTATTGATTACTATAATTTATCCCTAATTGGACTTCTGCAAAGCACATGCACAGATGACAGCAAGCCTCCAGGCAGCATAGCACCCATTGTTAATATGACGGTGCTGGCCTTTACCCTGCTCTCTGCCTTCACCTTGGGGAGCGTTGGAAAACAGACCTGCTGAGTAATGTGCCTTCCTTATGAATTTGTCTCTTCAAGATATTTATTTCCTCTTCATGGAGACATGAGATGCAAACCATCCAATGACCAATTTTTAGCTCTCTGTTGGTCTAGGGAATGGTTCATTCCAGGTTGGAGATGATGCTAAGACTCCCTCAAAACTAAGGGACTGAACTTTGTGAGCCAAAAAGATTCAAGGAAGCCTTGGGAAGGCTCAGGAGCCAGCCAAGGGTCAGAGAATCTGGATGGATAGAGACCCAGAATTTGTACCTTGCCACTGAAGATAAGGGCCAAAGAAGAAGGGTCACATTTCACCAAACACTTGAGATTCCCAAGTCATGGCAGGGCCATGTTCTATGGACCAAAACCTCCCTCCTAACACTGTCCCCTCCTGCACCTTCCCCTCTTCCTGACACTTGCTCCTACCCTTCCATATCCTCTCAGCACTGTCCTGGGGCCCTAGCTTCTCTGGAGGAATCCATCTATCCTAGGCCTGGGTTCCCTTATAAGGCTTTATCCTCTTTTACCTTCCTTTTTCTGTAAATTATTAAGAGTCTGATTCCCCTTCCTCCAACTCTTTCCTCTTAAGAAGATTCCTAGCCAGGCAGTAGAGACAGGGCAGGAATGTTGCAATGGGGTAGGATTGATATCACAGGGTGAGTGGAGGCCTCATGCTGAGACTACTACTCTGGGGGCTGGAGGCAGCTGGGAATCATCCTTAAGCTCTGGGTGCCAGAGAAGTTAGGGCAGAATGCAGAATAGTTATATGGCTCTGGGTCAGGGAGAGGGAAGAAGAAGGAAGAAGAGGAAAAGAAGGAGGAGGAAGAGAAAGGGAAGGAGAGGGGATAAGGAAGGCAGAGGAGGGATGGGAAGGGGGAGGAGGAAGGAGGAGGGACCATAGGTTGTGGGAACACCATATGAAAAGGAACCCTATATTAATGGCATTAGAACACTGTATCCAAAGGAATCTAGGAGGCAATCATAGTTTAAGCCTAAGACTTTGGATAAAGCAAGCCATTTTTCCTTTGTCTTTGTAAACTTTTCTTTTCTTTATAAATCTTTCCTTAGAAGAGCTTTTCTCATGTTAGTTAAACACATTGTTCCAGAGGCAGGCTACAGGTTTTCACCCCAGCTCCACCATCTCCTAGACCAGTTCCAGCTCGATCACCTTGTAGAGTTAAGGCTCTCTGTGTCTCCTACCAGCCTCATAAGAACTGTATCCAAGATTGAATGACTTGGCCCAGATGAGACATTTAATCTGTTTCTGGCACATTCTTTCCCTGGCTGCCATGCTACCTGCCTGGCTAGAAACTCAACCTCAAAACCTTTTCTTTTTTTTTATTGGTGCATTGTAATTATACATCATAGTAAAGTTCAGAGTGACAGATACATACATGCACACAGCACTCATTGTGTGTTTCCCTCTGGGTCCCTCCCTGCTCCCCTACCCCCATAGATGATATTTACACTGATACAGATAACTTCATGTATGAATGAAGGATTATTTGAATAGTTTCCATCATTAGACCTGCCCTTTCTCCTCCTAACCTCCCTCCCCGATCACCCTCCCCCATTCCACGAGTGTCTCCCCTCATTTATCTGAAGTCTTCTTTGTTTCCCAGTTTCTCTCTAGCTTCCACATATGAGTGAAAACATACGACCCTTCTGTCTCATAAATATGTGACGTCACCATAGGTTCTAGTCTCTTTTGTAGTTGGGGAGAGTAGATAGGAGTGACAATAGAGTGGAGTACCAAGCCAGATATGAGAAGGAAAATGAGAGAGTGATTATGATGGGTAGGAGTTGAAGAAACCAGTAGGTGTTTAGGTGAGTATAGAGAGGTCAGTTGGTATGTATAGGAGCAAAATGCGACCTGAATACCTTTTTAAACACAGCCTCCATATACAAACTTGGAGCTGGATCCTGGGCTACTCACTGTGGATGGAAAAGTGAACTCAAATTGCTTACAGCCTAATGGTCATAAACTGATAAAGATTCCAAATGATGAGCACCAGACTGCAGCAGAGATTAATGCCACCAATTGGAGCAGGAATAAGCAATGTCCTTCAAGGATGAGACATCTGAGCTGGAGTTTGCAGGAAAGATGGCCACAGGAGCATAGGGTATGAAAGACCATGCTGGAGATGAGCACAGGTGTGGCGCTGGGTGGATGTGACATGAGAGGAAGGCTGGCGAGTAGTCCATCAGATTAACAGACTCCTGTATGTCCACTGAATGGCCACAGAATATTGATCTGAAAAGACGAGAAGTTAATACAAGGTTTGTTTTGTATTTTTAATCCTTAAATTGTTTTTGGCTGGTATAAAAGTTATAGTAAAACACATTGGCAAATTAAAAATGAATGTACAAAGTTAAAAATAGTAGATAATCCTACAAATAGCCAGAATTTTAGAGGACTTATTTCCAGAGTTATATATTTATTCCATCAATGACCAGGAGAAGGGATACAGGATTGGTCTCTCATCTGGAAGGATTCCATCTCACTCATCAGGGAGGAGCGGAAATGCACTTGGAATCAAGATATTCTTCAATCTCTCCTTTGGTCACTTCCAGTTCCCCTCCCATACATGCCATAAATATTTATTCTCTTAGTCTTTCTTCCTCATTGCTTTTCTTCTTTCTGGCTCCATCTCAAAATTCTGCCTCCTTTTATCTTTGTTTCTATCATTAGTGAACCATCTGCAAACAGAAATAGATACCTTTCTCTTGCTATGATTAGTCTTCAATTATTTCTCTGCCCCTAAATTATTCCCATCAAATGTGGGATGAGAGGGCATAAAGGGATAAAAGTGACCTAGAACTCATCTTGCTCCATTGGTGGGAATAAAGAAGGGCAAAATGTACAAAGCCTCTACTGCCCACCCCGATGGGATGTCACGGAGGCTTTGACAATTATCAGAATGGAATAGTTTGCACTGGATCCTGATTGGGTGCAGTTTGGGGCCATGCTGCATAAATGAATACTAGTGGTTTTCAGTGTGGTCCTGGAGCCCCTCTGTCCCTCTCCACCTTCACTCCTCTCACCCTTTGATTCGGAGGCACTGGTGGAGGACACTGAGTCCTCCATTAGTCTCCCAGGAAAATTCAGTCTCTTGCATCAGCTAGGTCCATGCTGCAGACTGGACCAGCAGAAATCGTCAGTGTTTCTGCCATGGGCTCTTCCTCCTCTGGAGCTTCCAGCACAGATATAGTCTTTCCCTATTTTTATATGTCAGCAGGAAGGTAGGAGTTGGTGAAGGTTAGATGCACAGGCTCACTTCTCTGTCTTACAAATAAATCTTATGATTTTATCTAAAAAGAAAAATCAATAAATCATTAATGGTACCTTTAGAGAAAATGAAATGAATGAACAAAGACACTTTCAAGAAACTATAAAGGTCATACTTTACATGCTTGATCACTTGCTGAAAGCTCTGCGGACCTAAGGGAAAGTTTGGCCAGCCACTATGCCATGCTGTTTTGCCAGTCCTGCCAAGGGAGGCTGTACGTTGATGAGCAGTTGCTACTCCTCCAAACTCTTCTTTTCTCTCCTATTTCTTTCTTTCTTTCTTTCTTTCTTTCTTTCTTTCTTTCTTTCTTTCTTTCTTTCTTTCTTTCCTTCCTTCCTTCCTTCCTTCCTTCCTTCCTTCCTTCCTTCCTTCTTTCCTCCTCCCCCTCCTCACCCCCCTCCTCGTCCTCCCCGCCCCTCCTTCTTCTGTGTGTGGTACTGGGGATTGAACCCAGGAGTGCTCTATCACTGAGCTGTACCCCCAGCCCTTTTTATTTTTCACTTTAAAACAGAGTCTCACTAAGTTGCTGAGGCTGGCCTTCAACTTTGGATCCTCCTCTCAGGCTTCCACATACTGGGATGACATGCATGTGCCACTGTCTAGTTTCCTCCAGACTCTTTCCTAATGGGCCCCTCATGAAATCAGCCATTTCGCTTTTCTGTATGGGAACTCTGGCCTAGCTGAGATAGTCCTTTGCCTTTTCCTGGGCACGTGGCAAGGGCTGAAGTTTGTAAAATCACTTAGTGCTTGACCTATAATAAAATCTGGATGTCATCACCTCCTTTGAAAAGGGGTGTGTGTGTGTGTGTGTGTGTGTGTTCGTATTCATTTTAAGAGATTTTCAAATTTCAAGCAGCAATGGGATAAAAATAGCAGGCCCACCACATTTGTAGGTATCTTTATAGGTCACCAAGGAAAAGCACATCTATGATCTAGTGTGTTCCTTAAGTTTAGGGTGGGCAGCTTAGGCAAGGATTACCAACCTTATTTTGTGGATAAGGAGACTAAGGAAAAGAGAGATAAAACAACTTGCCTAACTAAGGCCATCCAATAAATTATGATAAAACGAACACTCAAACTCTCTTCCCTGGTTCTGGGTCCAGTGAATTTTATACCAGTCTCAGAAATTGAGTTTGATTCCTGGGAATTATAAGTACTCAAGAATGAGATATTATCTCTAAATGTGTCTTTGTTGTTGTTGTTGTTGTTGTTGTTGCTGGGAATTGAACCTAGGGGCAGTCTACCTCTGAGCTCCATACTCAGCCCTATTTTTTTATTTTATTTGGAAACAGGGTCTTGCTAAGCTAGCTGATGCAAGCCTTACTGAGTTGAGGAGGCTGGCCTTGAACCTGCGATCCTCCTATCTCAGCCTCCCAAGTACTAGGATTATAGAAGTGCCCCACCACACCCTGCTTTCTAAATGTATCTTTGATATTGATGAATATTCTCCCAGTCTAAACTCTAAATAATATGCCCCTGTTCTTGAAATTTTGTTGACTTAAAACAAGTAATGAAACAGACAACAATAACAACAAAAAGTCAACATATTCACGTGAATTTTAAGGAATACAAAGTGGCAGATGTGAGCCCCCAAAAAGTCTGCTCACCTTCTACTCCATACTGCAGCTTTATTCTACCTGTGCCTCTCTTTTATTTTCGCATCACAGTTTTTTTCCACTAGGTTTCAATAGTTCGAAATTCAAAAGGTTAACAAATACAGTGAAAATTCTCCCCCACCCTTCAGTCATCATCCTGTTTCTGTACCAGGAAGTAATCAATGTCTCTTGTTTCAAATATCCTTGCAGAGGAAATAGATTTACATGAAAATGGGTGTCTACAACCCTTTTTGTGTAACAAATGTTAACATACTACTCTACTATTGTGCTTCATGCTTGTGATCACTGTATCTTGGAGTCTGGTCCCTGGCAGTACCTAATGGATGTCTGCATTTCTCACGATGGTTATAGTATGCCCTGGCGATGCACATTTTCACCTTGTCCCAGTCTGTTGCTATTATAAGCAATGATTCATTGAATAAATGTGTGCATTTGTCATTGTTCCTAGAAGTGGGACTCTTGGGACACATGGCATATGCATTTGTCATTTTGAAAGATATAGACAAATTGCCCTCCATAGAGGTGGTACCAGTGCACATCCAGGGCAGCAGTTAGTCCCAATCACCCTTGGATCCAGTCGTTTGGATGGTACACCACATCTTGGCTCCAGCGAGACCCAGGAAGTGGTGAGCAACTCTCACTTCTGTCGCCGGTTACTCTCGTGATGCTAAATCCGATGGACACTTGCAGTTCTGCTCTTGCCTTCAGCACCTGTGGCACTGCTCATTGCTTCTTCCTACTCAGTTTTCCTCCTGTTTCTCTAGCAGATACTTCCTGTTCTTTCATAGTTTATCTTCCTCTTGTCAGCTGTTAAATGATGATTTTCAACTTTGGCAACTTGTGTAATGCCTGGCACCATATACTAGGTGCTCATACAGCTAAAATATAAATAAACCACAGTTTCTCCTTATTTTATAATCAGGAGTATGAAAATCTGAAGAATCAGAGAGACTGCCATTAATCCATTAATCGTTAGGTGCTATAGATTGATGTCGAGTATCCCCCAATGGTCCATATGTTAATAGCACCAGAGCGGTGCTATTGGGAGGTGGTGCAACTTTTAGGAGGTGGGGCCTAGTGGGAGGCCCTTACGCCATTGAGGGCATGCTCTTCGAAGGTAGCTAGTGTGTGATATCTTGTTAGTTAGTTATTGAATTCTTGAGAGAGGGTTGCTATAAAAGGAACAAATGTGGCCCTACCTGTTCTCTTTTTCTCTGTGCCAGTTCAAGTTATGACTGCTTTCTTTCTCTGCACATACTCTACCATCCATCACCTACTATGGGCCCACGCCAGAGCCAGAGCCTGATGCATCATACTGTTTGGACTCTGAACCCCCCAAATATGAGCTAAATAAACCTGTCTTTGCTTTCTAAGTTGCCCGCATCAGATATTTCATTGTAGCAATGAGAGGCTGACTAATAAGGTAGGTGAGTTCAGAGTGATCCAAGACTACCTTCATTTCAGAAGGGACATCTTCTGAATCTGCATTATGTATCTGACCCTGCAGGGGACGTTTTGTCTCTTACCATATCCATTGAGTCAGTTAGCAGCTCCTTCAGAATGAGAGTTATCAATGAAAATCATTTGCATTTAATAACTTCTAACAGCACTACATAAATACTTGAAAAAATATGGAGAAGTGTTTACAGTAGCTGCATCTCATAAGGGAGATTTACAGGACTATTAAAAATTATTAGACTTCCTCCACGACAGAGCAGTTTTCACAAGCAGCACTGCACGACTTCATATCTAGGCTCTGCAGAATGTTTATTTTCATGTTTTCAAAATGCTGTATTTCTTCCACCATTAAATTTTATCGTAGCAGCGTTGTTTTAAAGCACCAATTTCCCCAACTCTTCTGAGCTTATAATTCAGCTTCAAAATATGTTGCTTTGGAAACCCTCTGGAGACCATACAGGTCCAGGGCATGGCTGCAGGGACTGTGCTGAATAATGCACAAGGCTTCTGAGGATTGCAGGGATATAAATGTGCATGTCAGGGCCATAGGCCTGCCGGTTGATCATTGGCTGGGACTTCCTGGCAGAGGTTGAATGTTCTAACTGTAGACAAGAGAGCAAGAAAGGAGCAGGAGGCTGAGATAGGAGGATTGCAGGGTTGCAGCCAGCCTCAGCTATTTAGTGAGGCCTCCACAACTTAGTGAGACCCTGTTTCAAAATAAAGAACAAAAAATAGGGCTGGGGGTGTAGCTCAGAGGTAGAATGCCCCTGGGTTCAATCCTCAGTACCGCAAAAAAAAAAAAAAAAAAAAAAAAAGGAGCAGGAGGGAACCAAGATTTCAATGAACTGATACTGGTTTGGTTTTGAGGACATAGGGCCGCTTGTCTTTATCCCCTCCATGAAATATGCATTACCAACATGTACAGAGTATGAACCTGGATCTTTCTAAGTGTTAACTAGGCCTACTGCCCATATCCCCTAGCATACCCCAACACTGTCAAGAGCAAATGCTGCTCCTTTTTCCTCCAGAGGTTGACCTCATGACAGAAACCAAAGCTCTTGAGCAGAAAACAACATCCATGTGTGGTGATAAGATGCTGTTTCTGGCCCAGACTCTCCTTCAGAGCGGAGGCTGCTTGAACCATCTCAGAGGGAGGATTTCTGTGGTATGCTGAAATGTGTCAAGGAGGATCGGGAGTTTCTCTGTGTTGCCAGGAATTAATATATACTTGGTCAGCTCTTGTGAAAGTCCTTCTGCCTTTTCTACCTGTTTGTCCTGATCCCTGCCATTTCCACTATCTGGAATGTCTCCTCCATTCCCTCAGCCCCCTGCAGAAATCCAACACAAATGCCACTCCCCTAGCTGTTTAAAAGTGACTCCCCAGTAGCTGGGCGTGATGGTACACGCTTGTAATCCCAGTACTTGGGAGGCTGAGACAGGAGGATCGAGGTTCACGGCCAGCCTCAGCTACTTAGTGAGGCCCTCTGCAACTTAGTGAGGCCCTGTTTCAAAATAATGTATATAAAATAGGGCTGGGGTGTAGCTCGGAGGTAGAATGCCCCTGGGTTCAATCCCCAGTACCACAAAAAAATAAATAAATAAATAAATAAAATTCATCGATGCCTCTCACAAAAAAAAGTGACTCCCCATTGGGGCGTTCCCCTTCTTGGATCTCTGAGCAGTTCTAATGCTCTGTCCTTTGATTCCTAGTCACTCCAAATACCTCTCAGGCACAGCCTCCCCTGTCTAGAAGGTGATATGGAATCATGTGTCCACAGAGGCCAGGCTAGTGAGGTGAACAAGGGAAGTAGACCTATAAGTGGTTGGATGAGCCAGGGCACCATGTTTAATCCAATCCCTGTCATCATGAGGGAATGTGGGCTCATTGTGGGCCAAATTTTCTGATCTTTCAAGTGAAAACAAAAATCTGGATTTCTGTATGAACTTCTCTGATTGTTTTTCATGTTGCCTAAATTTAAAAGTCATGCAGTTAAAAAAATATGTAAAGATGGTTACCAGTCTTCACTAGACACTTAAGGTCATTTACCTCACTTCCCCTTCCCCTAGTCACTTCTGATATTCCCAGAGTACTTTCCCTGATTGGCTCATGGAGCCCCCCAAAGCCCAGTTGAGACAAAGTCAACATTATAGGAGCCCAGGATAGGAGGCTGAACCACCACCAGTGTGGAGGAGATGGAAATGGATGTCAGGTTCTGTGGTTCTACAGTGTCCCACCATCCCACTTGCCCCATGATACTTCTCTCTCTGTCATCCCCTTGCTCAATTTTAATTATGCTATTTAGAAGCCCTTTCTACTTAGAAGGAGTCATAAAGGAAAAGAATGTTGGGGAAATCCCTGTCCTTCATACACTAGAAGAGCTACTGGACTGGGGACTTAGGACCAGGAGTCCAGATGGTTGGAGTCTCTGATGGGCTCCATTCCCTGCCTCCTTAATGAGAAAATGACACTTGATTGCCAAGCCCAGTGTCAGCCACAACACAGTAGTTCCTAGAAGCCTCAATGACCTGTATCTAGCTTTGATGCCTCTCCCATTCCTCTGACTCAGCCCTGACTCTTCAGTACAGGGACAGATGCTCTTGATGAGTATGGGGAGACCAGTGCTGGAGGTGGCTATGAAAGGGCCTAGGAGCATCCATTCCCCATTTGGGAGGATGTACTGGGGATTGAGCCAAGAGGGTATTCTACCTCCAAGCCACACCTCCAGCCCTATTTTATCTTTTTGGTTTTAAAATAGGGTCTCACTAAATTGCTGAGGGTCTTGCTAAATTACTGAGATTGGCCTCCTGTCTCAGCCTCCCAAATACTGGGATTACAAGTGTGTGCCACCATGTCTGGCCTATTCCCCATTTGAGGGTGACAATAAGTACAAGAGCCTTCAGAAAATGAAGCAAGACACAAAGGGCCTAGGGACATTTTTGAACCTGGCAAACTTAGGAGTTCTCCCATTTCATCTTCTGGGGTTTCCTGTATCCCAACTCAGTCTTGCCCCTGGTTTCAGGGCACATTTTCAAAAAATGGAGCATTACTTTTACTCAAGACCTTTTTTTCTGTTGAACATTTATTACCCTTTGCTTTACTCTTTTGAAATTCAACTGCCTTATCAGAAAGCTTTTTGAGGTAGAGCTCTTGGGAGATGAAAATGCCTGGGGGTGGCAGGGGACACCCCCTGGAAATGGTCTTACAAGTGGAAACCTTGGGCATATACTCAGTGGGCATTTCTGGCAGAGATCATGGGTGGGAGCTTACAGAGAGACTTAGAGTGCAGTGAGGAACGGTCACTGCAGGGGAGAGACGTGCCAGAAATTATTGAGTCTCAAAGGTGGCAGGTTGCAATGATATCCATCAAAGAACTTTTGGAGCCTTATATCTTGACCTTTTGCTCTTCTACCACCTGGTCTCTGGAGCTCTGGATGCTGTTTACAGACAAAGTCAAATAAAAATGCACATAAGATGCCTTCTTCTGCTTATTACTTTAACATGAAATTTAGTAAGACTTGTGTATAGGTATTATCTTTCTCTTATAAGTTAGTACTGGAAAGAGGAAAAATGTGCTTTGACACCACACAGCCAAAGTTACATTAGCAGAAAGAATTAACAATAACTCTGAATAAAGGCTCTGAAATTTTACCCTACTTGGACTATAGCAAGTTAGCTTGCCACAGTTCTGTGGATATTTACAGAAGTAATAAGACTTCTGGGTCAGAAACAAAAACTTTCTTACAGCAATAGCAGTAACCCAGGTATCAACACTTTCCCAAGCCCATTTCCCACACAGTGATGTAAAAGAGCCAGGTGACAGCTACACATTCAAGTGGATGTGATGTAGGACAGGAGCCTAAACTTAGAGAACCTGGGTCATTGATAATGGGAAGTAAGCAAACTGTATTCTCTAGAGGGGAACTCTCTTTCTCTTTCAAGTCGGTTCACTATCTAGGCAGTCAGCACCTCTGCTCATCAGACATGCAGGAACATGGGAGACCCAACAAGAATATGCATTTCTTCTGTAGAACCAATGAAGGCTTTTCATATTGTCTTTTGCAATATGAGATGTAATTCATTTACTTAAGTTACTTTGGAACAATGAACAAAACAAAACAAAATAAAGTGGACTGTAACCCAGATTTGAAAGTCATCCGATGCCTTCTGTAACAAGTGGTGGAAAATGGCAGGAAAAGTAAGTCATTCCTGGGGCTGTGAACATAACTAACAAGAAGAGACTCAAGTCTGAAATGTGGATAGAGGGTAGGGTAAAGGATAGAGGTGGGAGGTTCATGAGGAGAGAAGTAGAGGTATGATAGTCTTGAGGAGTCAGGGGGAACTGTTTTTGTTTTGTTCATTTTGGTTCTTTTGGTACTGGAGATTGAACCCAGGGCCTCTGAACTAAATCCCCAGCCTGTTTTTTTTTTTTTTTTTTTTTTTTTTTTTTGGTGGTACCAAGGATGGAACCCAGGGGCATTTTACCTCCAAGTTACATCCCAGCCCTATTTTATTTTTTATTTTGAAACAGGGTCTCACTAAGTTGCAGAGGGCCCCACTAAGTTGCTGAGTCTGGCTGTGAACCTGTGATCCTCCTATCTCAGCCTCCCAATACTGGGATTACAAGCGTGCGCCACCACACCCAGATGATGCAGTGTTTTGATTGGGAGCTAATACCCATTTTGCATTTTGAGTTGTATCACTGGAAGCTTAACAAAATTGAGTTCATCTCCAAGATTGTGAGAATGAGGAGAATATGAGCGTGAATCCCCTGCTGGGGGTGGCTGTGATGATTCTCTTAGAATTTCTCTGTTTCTCCAAAAGGGGAGAGAGGGAGAGAAGGTGTGAGGGAGGGAGAGAGAAGGGGCTGCTCAAATAGCACCTGGATCATACATAGGGCAGTTCCTGATGGCGGCGGCAGCATCTGAATCAAACATAAAGGTGGGACTCAGCAAAGCATGAGAGGGAATATAAAGTTTGCTTCTCAGCATGATCATTCGAAGGCATCCACAGGCTCCTGCAGGAGACCGACGCGTCCTCTTTCCTGGGAATCATTAAGCCCAGGGCTGACCCTGTTAAGAAGGGAAAGGAACATTTGGAGTTGCCTGCTCTAAATTCCAGACTTGATAGCTTCTGTGGTCTATTTTTCCCCAGAAAACATTTATTGAGCTTCCCAGCACTCTGCCCCAGGCTGGCCCTAATACTTACGATCCCTGCTCTTGGGGGCCGGGCACAGTCTTCCATGTGAGACATTGAATAACATTTACCAAGGGGCATTGGCCCCAGCTCAGAAATCTGAGAGAGAAGCAATGTGTCTGAGTGGCACTGGTGAGGCAAGGGAGCTTCTCGTCATGCTCAGTTTGATGCTGGGTGGAGAGTTCCCATCTAATGGTAAGCAGTGTGCATTCCTATTCTGTTGTAAGCAGTGTAGCATGCCCAAAAGAGCTACATATTGTGTCAAACTGCTTTATAGTGATCTTGAATAACAAACAGCTGGGGCATTTCCAGTAGTGCCAGTGGGCTCTGAAGTGGAAACGGGGAGGCTGCTACTGAGCATGATAGCTTTGTCACCTTCCTACGCCCAAGACACAGGGTTTTGGGAAATGGATGAATACCCCTAATTGCCTTGCCTGTGGGCCAAATGTTGTTAGTGAGTGACAAATAAGTTCCTCAAATTTGGCATTTTGGAGCTGGATTTTGCTATCAGTTATGATGTGAGCTTGAGTCTGGAGAGGAGAGGTGGGGCAGAATTGGCAGGGCACAGGCACAGGGCATGGTCTTGGTTGCAAGCTGGACACAGGTACCGTCCTTCAGCCAGGCAGCGGCATGGAGGCAGGGGGAAGAGTTTGTTGATTTTGGCAGTTCAATTTTGAAGATTTTCTGAGTTTATATACAAAGAACTTTTTATTTAGTGCTACAGTGTCTGAGGTGGATGGGTTTTCAAGTTATCTTTTCCCCTTTATGTGGATGAAAGACTGAGGTCTAGATGGACAGTTTAATAAAATTAATTCAGCTCACAGCTGCCTTTCTTTGAGACTCTCCTCACTTAATAGATGGGATGGGACACACTCCAAGTCACTAGGTTATAGGCAGAGCTGTGGCCTCAAACATCAACCTATGGAAAATAGACATCTACCAGGTTGCTGGGACTAATGCTCTCAAAACTAATGTAACATATTTGGGCACCTGCTTTAGGCACTCAAGCTATAGTGGGAAATAATCTGGAAGCATCTCTGTTGTCACAGTTTCTCTAGAAATTATAGGTGATTTATTTCCTGAGGGACAAGATGTGGCATTGTTTGAGACTAATCCACAAGGTTCCCTCTGTGAATGAGTCAACAGTGATTCCCTTGAGGACTAATATGTACAAAGACCCCCAAACAGCATGAATCTGAGGGACATTTTCCCAGACAAAGAGAATTGGGACAGACAATAAGAAGGATATCCCATCCAGAGATGATGTTTAGAAATTAAGAAGCAGTTGTCCCTCTCACATTATTGTGTTTGCATGGCTAATGCTTTTCTTCACTCTTTCCTGTTTCCCAAGAGTGTTGTCCCTCATCAAGGGAGTATAAGAGGAGAGATATTCAGAAAGATATTTAATTTTACAGTGCAAGGAAACAAATACTATTTATTTATTAGTATGATTAGGACAAGAGACAAAACACATATCAGATGTGTTTGAGCATTTTATTGCTGTGCATATTGTCTTTCTAAACATCTTAAAAATAAGCCATGAAGCAGCGTTCACATTCTCCCAATTACCACCAGGATGAGTTTTCCTGGGAAGGCGAGAGGAGTGATGAGCTGCCACAGCTGGATCACATGCACTTTATTCATTAGGCTGTAATAAGAATTTTACCATTTTCTATAAAGGTGCCATTTCAGATCCCACCAACAAATGAGCCAAGGCTCCAACAGGTGTGAAATTTTGCATTAACATATGCATGAGGGAGCAGAATCACACCTCAAATGTTCAAGAGAAAACTTTTTAATAACAACATAAAAGTAAAGCAGGTGTTAAATTACTGTAGGATTTGTGCTGTCAACCGGGCCCAAATGTAGATGCTCCCAAACGACTGTGATATAACTATCACAGGGAACTGAATGACCCAGTCCTGCTAAATCCAGCTAGGCATGCTCTGGGGCTAAGGTGATTGAGGACAATAGACAAATGGGCAAGAAAGATCCTCTTCTTGAGGAATGAAGCTGGTAGTCATGCCTTTGACCTCTCAGTTTGCAATATCTGGTCATACCAAGACCAGAGGACAGTGAGCTTCTACAAGGATGTTTTGTATCAGACATATTTTGATTTTGTATGGCATCCATACCCTATTCTGGTAAAAGTATCCCTAGGTCCCTTTCAGAAATTACTTCCGATCTGCTGTTTACATCTGGCTGTGATTGCCCACCAGGGCACTCTGCCTTCCTCACTGCATTAGTTAAAGGACAGCATGACAAAAGATAGCCAAATTGTTTTTTTCCCTTGGGACTTTGACTCTTCAGTGGCATGAGTCAAGGATGGATAGAGTGGTTAGCATTGATAAGTTGCCAATTAACTCTAATGGCCTGAGTCCCTGGAATAGCCCTTGTTCCTATCGCTTATGTGCCTTTTTGTCTGGATTTTCCTTTGATTTGGTGAGTTCTATAATGTCTTTCCATTAAATTCCACTTTTGCTTAAGCAAACAAGAATTGGCTTCTGTTACTTGCAATTAAAGAATCTTAACTGATAACAATAGCAGCAACAAGATGCAGATGTTGTTTATTGAGTGCTAAAATCTTTGCAGATGTTACCTCATCTAATGTTCACAATGATGATCTAAAGTGGATATTATTATCATGTCTTATACCTTGGGGTATTCAGAGTCATAAGCAGCCCATGCCAATGGCTCTTTAAAAGTCTGGTTTGTGCTCCTCTTGAAACTTTCTGTATTAGTCAGGGTTCTCCATAGAAGCAGAACCAGAGAGAGAGAGAGCATGAGAGAGAGAGAGAGAGAGAGTTTTTTATGTGTTTGGCTCATGTGATTATGAAGGCTGAGAAGTTCCATAATATGCCATGTGTACACTAGAGAATCAAGAAACGTGGTAGTGTAATTCAGTCTGAATCTGAAGGTCTGAGAACCCTTGGTCACTGATGTAAGTCCTAGGGCCCGAAGGTCCAACAACTGGGAGTTCTGATATCTAAAGGAAGGAAAAGATGGATGTTCTAGCTCAAGAAGAGACAGGGAATTCACCCTTCCTCTATTTTCTGTTCTATCTGGACTCTCAATGGATTGGATGATGCCTGCCCACATTGGTAAGAGTGGATCTTCTTTACTCAGTTCTCTGATTTAAATGCTAATATCTTCTGGAAACTCCCTCACAGATACAACCAGAAATAATGTTTTAGCAGCTATCTGGGCATCCCTTAATACAGTCACATTAACACATAACCACCGTACCCTCTATTTGGAGCCTCTAACTGGTCCTACTCAATTTTGTCTGAAGAGATTACTGTTTTGCTCAAGTCCTCAGACGCAGGGCAAAAAATAGCTTACATATTATCATCACTAATGGCATCAGATGAACCTAGAAGCTTGGAAAGGATTTCGATCTGATTTCAATTCCCCCTTGAGAGAAGTATTTGTCTTTCTTCTGAATCAATTGTTCATTTAAATCAAGAAATATCTAATGGAGAGAAATGAATTCTCAGAGGGAGTGGTCAGAGAGCTGGCTTCAGAAAGCCAATAGCCTGTCAGTGGTGAATGAGCAGAAACAGTGTCCAGGGTGGGATGAAACAAGGAGGTGGTCTGTTTCTGGAGGAAAGAACCTTCTGCAAAACAAGTCAACCCAATGATGGAGCTGTGGTCCCACAGGATGTCTTTCAGGGCTGGCCTCGGGCTACTCGTGGATGAAACTGGTCCAGTTATCTAAGGCCCAGCTTGGGATTGGCCCAGTTCAGAAGTCGTAAACACTAATGTCTACAGAAGCCAACTGGCCAAGATGTAATATAGAAGGGAACATGAGGTCTGTGAGGAGTAACTATCCATTTTAAGGGGGTGCTGTGGACCCACTATGGGAATTCCAAGTTCTCAGAGAGTTTTGAATAAAAGTTTATTTGGGGACAAAGGATTATTGCAGCTAAAATGAGGAGGGGAACATTTTATTTGCCAGATCTTCTTCAAAATATTTGGAAGGATGCCTTGATATATGCTTGTTAGGAGGAGAACCGTTCCATCTTCCTCCTACCTTCCACCTAATTGCATTGGTAGCTAACAAGAATTTCATTGTGTTTGTGCTAAATATCAACTGTTCAGGTGCCATAGCCATTTTATAGGTGGTGCCAGCCACAAGTGGCCATGGGTAAGGTCTGCAACTTGGAAGGTCTTTACTTAAAGCTTAGGAAGCGTCAGTTTCCATAGTTGGGATCAGTAAGCCATAGAATACCTTGAGCAGCTCTTGAGTTGTAATTTAATGCTTTTAGAGTTCTGAAATGGCCCTGGTTTTCCATCACAAGAAAACCAACATGAATGGTTGTGCAGGCTGTCCTTGTACCCAGCCTCAATTGCTCCTGAATATTGTCCCTAGGAGGCATTTGCTCTTGGGGTTCCTGGGAGGAAAGGGCAGCTGATTAGTTAGCATGCACTTTAGGGAGCTGTGTGTAAGAGTTTGTCACACTGTCAGACACATTTTATAGCCCTCTAAATGGTAAGACTTTCTTGAACTTTTATGTAAGTATGGGAAGACCATCATTTTAAGTTCTTAAAGCAGAGCTGCAAATGATAAGGGCTGTAAACTGAGAGGAACACCGACACATATCTGCCCTGCTAATGGCTGCGACTTAATGCTGCAGAATAGTGTTTATGCAGAGTGCTGAGGGTGAAATTGGCAATGTAGTATAAGGGCAGGGAGCTTCTCTATGGAATTTCTGCAGAAGGCCATTTACCCAAGGTAAAGATAGGAGGGAAACATTAAAACAATTATTCCCATATCTGATTGAGTAAGGTCTCCAATGAACCAAAAGGAAGGCTTTAAGCAGAACATTTTTTTTCATAATTACAAAAGCAGTTCAGAGTCAATGTAGAGAAAAAATTATAAGAAAGAACAAAATGAGGGAAAACACAACTGATTTTTAAAGTCAAAGACTATTACAACTAATGTTTCAGTTTCCGTGTGATTGTGTTTGTGCAGCTACACAAAAACAATAGTTTCCTGTACATCTCTGTAGACGGCTTACTCCTCTCAGCAATATAAAGTTCCACACCATGATATATTTACGGCTATATAGTATTCTATGCTTTGGAACAAAATTGGGCTTTCCCCTCTTGTTGGAAAATTTGGTTATTTTCAGTTTTCACAAGCATAAATAACTCTGTTATGGTTATCCTTAAGCATACCCCCTTGCACATTTCTGATAATTTCTTTATAATAAATTCCTAGATTTGGAAAACAGTGTGGAGGATCCTCAGAAGAATGGGAATAAACCTACCGTATGACCCAGCGATACCACTTCTAGGCATCTACCCCAAAGAACTAAAACCTAATTACCAGACTAATGCATGTATATCTATGTTTATAGCTGCACAATTCACAATCGCCAAACTTTGGAACCAGCCAAGGTGTCCTTCAACAGATGAATGGATCACAAAACTATGGGATATGTACACAATGGAATTTTACGCAGCCACAAAGAAAAACAAAATCACATCATTTGCAGGGAAATGGAGAGAACTAGAGAACATCATGCTAAGCGATATTAGTAAGACACTAAGAATAAAAAATCGGATGTTCCCCCTAATCTGTGGGAGCTAGATAGAATGGGACGTAGAAGGGACTTAGAAAGGAAGAAGAAGAAATCTTTAGAC
>PVJS01003092.1:59900-78494 GCA_004027185.1 Glis glis
GGGAGGGAATAGGGTGGGATTGGAGGGAGGGCTAAATGTGCAATGTGTGCATGTATGATGTTCATACCCTGACATATATCAAAATGTATAATTATAATTTACAATGCACCAATAAATGAACATAAAAAGTTAAAAAAAATAAATAAATTCCTAGAATGGAATTGCTGGGGCAAAAAGAATGTAGCTCCATTCACACTGGCCACTTTTCTCTAGATTATCTTCTCTATTCCCATGGCCTTATGTGTCCTCTCTGTGCCAACCAATAATATCTGAATGTCTCCACAGCTGGACCTGTAGCTGCTGGTTGCTAGGACCAACAATCGCCACTGGCCATGGTCTCCCAGCCACCTTACAGTGGACGTGATGACAGTGGGACCCAAAACCTCCTGTCTAACTCACCATCCTGGATAGTCACCGTTTTCCAGGAGGTCAGGACAAAAAGCTTATCAGTATCTTCCTCCCCCTCACTCCCACATCCAATAAATCACCAAATTCTGGGAATGTATCCTCCTCTTGAATCCTAAGAGTCAAGATGCTTCTTTCTTCCCATATGTTTTTATTTTGTCTGATACCATCCAAGCCCAAGTGACTAGCTTGTGTCAATGGATTTCTTCAGAGAGTCTTAAACTCTGAGCACTCTTGTCAGAGAGAAATCAATCTGATAAACACATTCAAACCAATGTGGTAGGAGGCAAAGGATTATTTATCCTGGAAATTCATATTGCAAAAGAGGTTTCAGGCCATGATTATTCTCTCTGTGTGTGTATGTGTGTGTGTGTGTGTGTGTGTTACTGGGGATTGAAGCCAGGGTAATTCTACCTCCAGGCTATACCCCCAGCCCTATTTTATTTTTTATTTTGAAATAGTGTCTCACTAAGTTGTTGATGGCCTCACTAAGTTGCTGAGGCTGACCTGGGGCCTGAGATACTCCTGTCTCAGCCTCTGAAGTACTTGGGTCACAGGTGTACACCACCATGCCCAGCTCAGGCCATAATTATTCTTAAAAAATGGTGAGCTATTGAGTTACTCATGGCTTTTGGTGTATAGTGATTTTTGAAACAAAGGTGCCACCTGGTTTCCCCAGATTGAATCACTGCCTCCCTCATATGGCTCTGTTCCTCGTTTTCCTTTTAAAGACAATGTCTTTTAAAGATCCTAGTGACCTTGGTGGAGTCCGTAGGTGGCAAGGCCAGGCCATGGCCCTGTGCTAATGCCCACAGTCCATGAGTTTCTTCTCTGCCAGCTGAGGAACCTCCTGGGCACAGAATAGATTTCCCTCCTCTGTGTCCCTAGGCCTGGCTCAGGTCCTGGACAAACCAAGCACTCAGGAGGCATTTGAAGAAATTGAGAACATATTCAGTTCAGGCCCACACTATGCTGGGGACCAAGCCAAGATGAGAGGTGGGGCCAGAATTCCTGGCCTCCAGATTCTAGTAACTTAGGAAACTGCTCGTGTAAGGAAGCTCTGGCTACTGGCAAGGAGACAGCTGTGGTTTCTGGCATCTGATATCTGCACAACTACCTGCCATTTCTCCCATATTTACTACCTTCTGAGCACTCTTCAGCCAACAGGTGGGAACCTCAACATGTGTTTTCAGGCCATACATTGATTGGTGAATGTAGTTATAAATGACTTGCTGCACCTAAACCAGGGGACATAAATCCAGGTGCATTTTTCTTATCTATTGCTTTATAACAAATTGGCACAAACTTGGCAGCTTAAAACAATATGCACTTACTATCTCACAGTGTCTGTGGGCCATGAGTCCAGGCAAGCCTTATCAGGGTCCCCTGCATCAGGGTCTTTAACAAAATTGCAGTCAAGGTATCAACCAGACCTGAGGTCTCATCTGAAATCTTGACTCGGAGAGGTTGTTGGCAAAATGCAGTTCCTTGAGGTCTGTTGGACTGAAGGCGTCATTTCCCAGCTGGCTGTTGGCTAGAGGCCACACTCAGTTCTTTCAACTATGAGCCTTTCCAGGTGCTTCATCAAAGCATGCAAGTCAAGAAGTAAATAGAATCTACTAACAAGATGGCAATCAGTTTTCAGGAGCCTTTTCACAGAAGTGGCATCTCACCAGCTTCATCTTTGCTGTATCATTCGGTTAGAAGCAGGTCACACCCACGTACTTCCATGGGGGAAAGGATTGTACAGAGGTGCGAACACCAGAGGGCATGATCACTGTTGACCATCTTAGGGGCTTCCTGCCTCAAGCAGGTGGATATTCATGCTCCCATGAGTTCTAGCTGTGTCCCTCTGCCACCTGAAGTTGGGTGCTCTGCTATGGGCTCTTAAAGTTCTTCTGACTTTGTTAGTTCTGTTAACTTGCCCATTCCTCTGGTTAGTTCTTAGCTTTTTGGGGTGGGGCGGGGTGGGGGGAGGTACTGGGGATTGAGCCCAGAGGGATTCTACCTCTGCTCTTCACCTCAAGCCCTATCTATTATTTATTTTGAAACAGGCTCTTGCTAAGTTGCTGAGGCTGGACTCGAATCTATGATCCTCCTTTCTCAGCCCCCCAGGTACTGGCGTGTGCCACCACACCTGGCTAGTACTTAGCTCTTACAGGCAGGTCTGTCTCTCTTACTCTCCAGGATCATCCATAGGTTTGTACCTAATGACTCTCAGGTACTAAATATACTCCTGATGGATGAGTGAATGGAGAGGTGAGATCAAAGCAGAGCCAGCCATGGGCATTGCCTGCTGGCTTGTCTACTTGGTGAGAGCAGGGGCTGATGGTCCAGAGGACAGATCATACCAGGCTGCACTCTGGCCTGTGGTCTATGCTTTTTATATGGTTCTGCAAAGCCCATCTCCTCCAGGAAACCTGACTGGAGCCTGACTCTAACTTCTAATGCTTTTTAAACCACTCACTTGAGTTCCCTTCTCCGGATGCTGACAGTGTTCTCAGTCCTAGCTTTTCAGCCTAGAATCAGAGGTGGGAGGCTCTCTCTTCTTAAATATCTGCCCACTTACTCTTCCAGCTGCTCTCAACCCCAAAGCAAGATGTCTCAGATCCTTACTCCCAGTCAATCCTATCATATAGTTGCCAGGCTAATTCTACCCAGTCCTCAAGGAAACAGAAATCCAGACTTTTATGTGTAACTACTCCATTTAAAAATGTGTGTAGTTCAAACAAAAATGCACACACAGACTCAACTGGCCTGTGGGGCACCAGAGTGTAACTCTGAGATTCCTGTGTGTTCACACAATCCTTGCAGTTTACTGTGAAATCCTGGAGACTGGATCATATGCTTCTTACTTGGACTTCCCCACAGTGCCTGCCACAGCATGTTATCCCTAGCTCCTGTACTCAACAGGCACTCAGCAAATGGGCTGACATTTGCTGAGTGACATGTACTTTGAATGGGGACAGGGTGGTACCCACTCTGAAACTCTACAGGAGAATGGTCACTGCTTCAGTTGATGTTGATGTTACCTGAAATGAGCACGCGTGGAGGTGCCACTCCAGTAGTGAGGGGAAGCGTAGTGGTTCTCAGCCCCATCTTGGTAAGTTGCAGGACCTGCTCAGTCTTCAGTAAAATGAATGAAGCTGCAAGAAGTTGATTTCTGAAATATCTGAGGAGCAGCACAGCAACAACACAGAAGGGTTTATTTATGCCCATACTTACAAACAGATCAAATGCATTTGGACAGTTCAAAGTCCAAAATGAATTAAAAATAGTGCTGGGTGACAAAGCCAGCACAGAAAGTCAATTAATGGCTGATCCACATTAATGACCTTTCGTAAGCTTGGCTGCCAACAGCAAGCACTGCAAGTTGGGAGATGCCAGATGCCATCCTGGCTCAGCCCCTCTGTGCCAGCTTGGCTTCAGGAACATGTGACTGTGTCATTGCTATTGCAGAGAATAAACAATACTCATTTTCAGCCCGAGGTAGGGATGCCTCTTTCACAATGTCTGATCTAAATGTGCCCTGGAGACCAAGAGATTCTGAGGACCACTCTGCTTTGCTCACTGGCATTGAATGTGGGAAGGTGCTTTTCTGGTGTGAAGAGAAAATAAAACTCTGGAGTAGGGAAGAGTTTGGACTCAGCTTATAGGAGCTAATGGGGAGGTTACCTAGGCCAGTGCATCTCAACCAGGTATGGGAAAAGATCAGGTTTGGTATTTCCCATCACTCACAGACCAATACTTTTGCAGAATACAAGAAAACTTGAATTATGAGAAAAATGAAATTTTCAAAAGCCATACAAAATACAAGCCTCCTATTTTTTAATTTTAATACTCTGTTACTTTGTCAAATTGCTATTGAAATTTCTGAACATTCTTGATTTAAGTATCTCATCATGACCAAACATGGGCAATACCAAACCAAAAGACTTCTACCATATCTGGGCTTTCCTACCTCTGTGACCTTCCTTGGCTATTTGTTTGCTATACTGGGAATTATCCCTCCTCATCCTGTCTCATTCCTTGCAGGGTATTCACTGAGCATCCTTGTGGGCCCTCATTGTGAGTGTCTACCCTTGCTTCTCTTCTCTTCCATCCCCAGACTGCTTCAGTGGGGACCTGTTACCCCCTATCTGACACCCCTTGAATGGGGCCTTCCTCTCCCATCACATACCCTCCTACCTTTACTCCACAAGGTTCCTGCCAAAGAGATCCACTTCTTAGAACACACATATCCAATCACACTGCCTGCTGGAGCCCAGGGTCTAGCACGCAGTAATGCTATTGGCTACTACAGTGGTCCATGCACAAGCCATGCCATGGTAGGCATTTTCTTCTTTGCTTAGCTGTCTAACACTTGGACCACTTTATCTGGATCATGTTTGCATGCTAGGCCCTGGGCTCAGGTATGTTTTGTGAATTACCACACTAAATGTCCACAGTAACTTTCTTCACTGCCCCCAGTTTACAGAAGAGGAAGCTGAGTCTCAGTACCTTGCTCAGGGTGGAGCCAATGTATGAAAAGAGGGGGAGCCAGAGAGACAGGATTAGATAATGGTAGCACTTCTGATAATGGTAACATTTCTGACAATGGTAACACTAGTGATTCCATTTAGATTTCCTGTGCACTGAAATTCCCGGTGGGCCTATCCCATGCCAGGGCCTATGCTCAAGCATTTGCACTTGGTATTTTGTTCTAGGCTGGCTCTTCCAGATTAAACATTAATATTAATAAGATTAAGTTAATATCTGTCCTATACAAATGTGCTAGTGTTAGGTGAGATGTGAATAATTTATTTGGCTGTAAAGGTGTCATCCCAGGTTCTGGAGACCAGAGAACTGCTCATCACTTTGCCCTGAGATTCTGTGCCACTGTGACCAATAGCTGACATCCTCTGAACCAAGAAATGAGGGACAAAGATGAAAGAGGCAGGGGAATGGGTAGAAGGCAGAAGGAGGGAGTCCCCTTGGATAGCAATAGTTCCCAGGACCAGGCTAGAGTGCTGCACATACAGAACCAGCAAGTCCCCCACTGCAGTGACTACCTTCTGACTCTCCAGAGAAGCTGTCTTGTTTTCTCCAGGGTCACGCTCTGACTTAGTCCTCTATAGAATACTATATACATTATATATATATTATACATATATCCAGTTTTCTCTTTATGGGGATTTGGGGATTTTGGGGGGGAGGTTACTGGGGGTTGAACCCAGGGTCATTCTACCTCCGAGCTACACCCCCAGCTCTATTTTTTATTCTTTATTTTGAAACAGGGTCTCACTAAGTTGCGGAGGGCCTCACTAAGTAGCTGAGGCTGGCCATGAACCTGCAATCCTCTGGTCTCAGCCTCCCAAGTACTGGGATTACAAGCATGTGCCACCATGCCCAACTGGATTTGGGTTTTTTTTTTTTTTTACAAGTCAGGCTACCATGAATGCTTTTCTGTGTGGCTTCTGGGGTATATATAAAAATGTTTTTCTTAGGATGATGGTTCAACATCAATGAGAGAAATATTTATGTTCTTTTTACTACCTTGAAATAAAATTCTTAGATCCTGTACTCTAGCATTCTTACTCATAAAATTTCAAGAAATTAATGCAATGCTATGAATGTGATATAAGAAAAATAAAAGCAATTTATAAGATAGTTGTATCAATATGTAAATTTTAAGGAACAATTGCATCAGGAGCCAGAATAACAAAGCTTGCACCTGTGTATAGAATTACCATGGTTTTTCCAGTTAAAATGCAAACAAACATAGGTGTTTGAGTTTATAACCCAAATACCACATGCAAGGTTCCCAATAGAGATTTGATTTTCTGAAATGATGATCAATTTTTGGTAAAGTTCCAAAAAACAACAATGGTAAAAATGGAAAGACCAATCTCGTTTGCATTCCTGGAAAATGTAATATGTTTAAAGATTCAAAAACAATTACTTTGATTTTTATAACTTTATTTATATGTAAAACAATTAGAATTGGATTACAGGATAAGAACAAACAGATGTTTGCCTGCATAAGTTATGTGGTCCCATATATAATCATGTGAGATATAGGCTGATTCACCTTTGTGTGGGACTTCCCCAGAAACTGTAGGACATCTAGCATTCCTTGCCCTACCTACTAAATTGCCAGAAGTTCACTTCACTCACTGTGACATTCATAGATTTCTAAAACTCCCCCTAGGGTATAACAACCCCACTGAGAACCACTTGTCTACTGTGTATTACTTAAGAAGTGCTAGGTTAAAGGGTAGGTACATATCTTAGTAAAACATATCACACCTCTCTCCTTCCACCTTCCCTACAGATATGATTTTTTTTTTATCTCCATGAGATAGATTTCCATGGCATCTTTAAAATAGCTACTGATATGTTCTTTCTACTGTCCAAAGTGTTGGTTCAACATCTGAATCTCAGTAAGTATGGGACAGAAGTGCTTAAAAGCAGAGCTGCCTATGACCCCAGGTACTTCCTGGGTAAACAATGATATGTCTGAGGGTTCCAGAATTCACTGAATCCTTAGAAGCATCCAGCAAGTCTGATGTAGATTCTGAGGGAGGCTAAGGCTATAATACCATTGTCTTCAGATGTACAAATGGGAAAGATAAGCAAGAAATTAAGAGAGACTTTTACGACTTGGTCTCCCCTTCCAGTCCCACTCTCCCCACCTTTGCAATGAAGTTACCCCAAGTGTACTAGATTGGTCAGTAGGTTCATATAAGAAGTCTTTGAAGACAAAAGTGTATTGAAGTTAATGTAAGTTTTCCTTCCTGGTGGAGAAAGTTGGCCAATTATAATAATATAGACCCAGGGAGATATGGCTTCCCGTGAGACCATTCAGTTCTATCCAGCCTCTTTCAAAGGTCTTGGAACACAAGGCAGCTTTTCTCAAGTTTACCCAGGCCACGCTGTGCCCCTCTCACATCCAGTGCCGAGAACTATAGCCCACAGAGCTCTCTACACAGAATTCACCATTAGACCTTTCTGCCAAGCCTTTAGCCCAAAGATAATTAGAGGAATTGTGATTAAAGCATTTTTCAATCAATATGAATTGAAGATTCATTTATAAACATAGAACATGGTGACAAAATGTTGCATTAAAACCATACTTATCTTTATGGATTAAAACTTAATGTTGGGGTTGATTTAAAGCTGGATTGGGGAGTCCACAGAACAATAGACAGTTCTCCTCTTTCCTAAAGAAGCACTGGTTTTACCCTTTAGGATTTGTTATGGTTTAAATATGGTTTGTCTCCTCCAAAACTCTTGTTGAAATTTAATCCGCATTATGAGATATTAAGAGAGAGAATTGTCATGGGGTAAGGTTGATTCTGTGAGAGGTCTGAGGAGTTTCCCAAAAGTGAAACCCACCTCAAGACCGGCAGGGTCCTTGGCTTACATGATGGAAAAGAATTTCAGCACATTCCAGTCAGAGACATAGACAAAGGTTTGTTTAGGAAAGTAGGAAATACATGTTCAAGGGAGTATGCTGGCTATCTCAAGAGGAAGACACATTTGGGGGGCTCATAGCTCTTCTTTTTAAGGAAACATGGTGAAGGGAGGGTATGGGAAGATATTTGAGGATGACCTCAAATACCTTCAGTATTTGAATAGCTTACTCTCGAAGCAGTTTCTGTTGGTCTGGTGGTCTGGTGGTCTGGTTTCCTTAGGGTCCTTGGACTGATCAAAGTTTCCATTATCTGATCAATAGATACACTGGAGAGAGTCCCCTATATTACAGGTTTCTCAAGATACCGTTATCTGTCTTGCTAACAATGCACAGGGCAATTATAGCTTCTTTCAGTTAACCATAGGATCTCCATATTTCCCAGGAATTTGGGATAGGCAGGCCTGGGAAAGAGAACTGGTTTGAGGAGTAAAGATTGAGGAACTTTGGCACCAGGTTCTTATATCAAAGTTATATCTTCCTTCTCCTTCCTATCTGTCTCCTTTCTACCTATTTATTTCTTCTATCCTACATCATAACCATGTGCAACCTTTAAGAAATGCTTAGGGTTTTACCCTCATGAATGCATCAATCCATTTGTGCAATTAATGGATTAATGTTCTAATGAGTTATCTCAAGAGCAGGTCTCTATAAAAGCCAGTTCTTCTGGATCTCTCTTGCCCTCCCCGACTCTCACCATGAGATGACCTTCATTGCCTCAGGCACTGCCAGCAAGAAGGCCATCACCGGATGTGTCCCTTCAGCCTTGGACCATAACCATGAGCCAGAAAAACCCTCTTCCCTGTTTATAATTTACCTAGACTGTGGCATTGTGTTATTAGAAACAGAAAACCAAATAAGACAAGGTAGGAGGAAGGATTGGAAATTAAAGGCTTTTCTTTGGGGATGGCAGTGGGCATATCTCTTCCTTCCAATATGTCCCAAATGCTCTACCTCTTCTTTCCCATACCAGTGACAGAACATAGACTCTTTAGTCTCCTAAATCTGCCACTCCCTCCACAAATGAGATGTGAACATGTGCATTTATGTATGAGCTAAATACCAAGCAAGCAGATTCTCCAAAGCAGGGCCACATTCATGTGGGCCTGGGTCAGTGGTCAGTGGTTTCCATACTCTTGGGTTTCCTTTTGGCCAGAAAAAAAAAAAAACTTGCATCCAAGTACCTATCCCTTGATTCTGATGAAGGAGGATAGATACAACAGCACAGGTCAGAATTATTGATCTCAAAATAGACTTTAAAGAAAAAGTCAGGAGGATTGCAGTTCCGAGGCCAGCCTCAGCACCTTAGTGAGACTGTTTCAAAGTAAAAAATGAAAAGGGCTGGAATGTAGCTAAGATGTAGAATGCCCCTAGGTTCAATCCCCAATACAAAAAAACAAATTAAAAAAAGAAAGAAAGAAAAAGCCAACATAACAAAACCTCTCACCCCTCAATTTAAAAAACAAAATCAGAAAACCCGAAAGCCCTTTGGAAAACTGCTCATCAGGGAAAAGGAGGAGGGGAGGAATACTTGTCTTATTGCATTTTGTTTCTGTAAGGCCTGGGAAACTATAAAAGAAGAGCGCATAAGAGAGTCTTTGCTGTTAGTATGAAAGACAGCATCTGGCAGAGGAAATGCTGCCTGATAGGACATGGGTGCAAACGCTTCTTGACAATTCTAATCAAGGAGTGCTCTTGTTAGCATTCAAGATGGCTGGGATGATAAATTATATGAATAATTTTGGTTCTTTGTCAAGATGTGGATGATATCTTTCTGCACTACATCTGTAGCTATGCATACTTAATTACTAACTAAAAAGCAGACAAGAGGCATGCAGCTCAGGAACATTTCTTATACCATAGCAATGACACATACATTGGATGGGATGTATGTTAGAGAAACAAATGAGACAGCAAGTTTCTCAGCCACAGCATTCCTGGGACCCTTGCATGAGAGAGGTCCTGGCCTGTCACTTCTAACCCAGAGGCAAGACAGAGGCTTTGGATGGAGCAGGGTTTATTTAGGGGTGGGGCTGGGTCACTGCAGCAGCCACCATCCCTTACCAGGCTCCTTTCAGACCAACTTTACATTCTTGAATTCAGACAAATAATATATGAGAACTGTAACACATTTTAAGATGTGCCAAGCATTATGTAAGTACTTCATAAGTATCATTAGTGTGACCAGCTTCATCAACCTCAGAGACAAATATAAAGACAGCACTTGGAAAGATAATTTACTAAAAATTCTACATATCCAATTAAGAGCAAGTCTCATTTGGTATAGAGGGGCAGGTCATTATTATCTAATAATTTATCATTTAAAAAGCTGCAGCATAATGAGATTGTGGTCATTATTAACATAGTAACCACTCCAACTTCCCTCCATATTTTAATGCTGGTCTGTCTCTGTCCTTGTCTGTCATACCAATTTTTTCCCTCTACTTAAGTCCCTGCTTTTTGTTGGCTGTTGTAAACTACTGACCAAAAATGCAAACAGTTTAAAGTAAACTTATAGATCTTGGAGAAAAATTTCATGAAGTTAATGAAAGCGATATGAATGAACTGTTCAAATCCCTTATGAACCCACTGATAAATGAGTATATGGCTGAGTTATACAAAGTAACATTGGAAGAGAAATTAACAAGAATGATTAATAGAAAAAGCATTTAACAAAGGGATAATTTGAAAATCAAAGAATGAGACAGGTTCGTGGAAAATTTGAAGTTTTTTTATGACAATCATCTTTTTATAACAGTTCTCAGAAAATAAGTAAAGAAACAAAGAATAATATATCTTACTAATACTATCAACTTAGTGATCCCCTAAACATAGGAATGGTATTTGGAGGAACTTTCAGTATCAGCCACAAGCTGTGCTGAAATAAACCTGCCTCATTAATACTCCTTCTCCTTCACATAATTTAATTTCAAGTCTTATATCCCTGAGCCTTAGAGGGGCCCATTCTGGACCATCTTTGAACCTTGGAGAATGGGATCAGGAGGTGTAGCATGAGTCCTGTAGGTCAGTGAAATGTGAATGGAGATGACATGCACTGTTTTGCTGAAGAAGCTTTATAAACCTCTACACAAGTTATACCATTATTTTCCCAACATTGAAATGCTTGTGGAGGCATGTACCAAGACAAAACCTCCAAAGACATCTCACTCCGAGGTGACAGGCTCTCTCCATCTATTCTGATGCATATTCACTACTTCTTTCTCCAAAATCTTTTCGCTCTCTAATGGCTCACCATTACTGAATCATTCAATTAATCTTATTTAAATGACATTATGAGAAACCTGTTTTACACTGATTGTGTCAGCATTTAATCTCAACAATAAGTTGAGACAATTTTTGTTAGCCCCATCTACAAAAGATTAAGAAACTAAGACTTAAGGGTGGTGGCCAGCTGACTAATGGACACACAGCAGAACAAGGATTTGATCTCTGGTCATTCTTTAAAATTTTTTTATACTTTAATGCATTTCATTTTTAAAATATTTTTATTGGTGCATTAGAGTCTCACATCATAATGTAGTCCATAGTGATAGTGATATACATGCACACAGCACTTGGAAAGCTTTCCTCTGCTCCCTCCCCACTCCCCCCTTTCCCCATACATGATATTGAGATTGGCATTGGTATTCTAACATATGTACATAATGTCAATGGAAGTGATTCCTTCATTGATTCTCCCCTCCACTCTCCCAAGACCATATCCCTTGCTCCACTGGGGCTTCCCCTCCATTATGTAAGGTTCCTCTGGTATCCCTAGCTTCTGCATATGACCCTTTATATGGCCCTTCACTTTCTGTGACTGGCTAATCTCACTTTAACATAATGTTCTCCAGGTCCATCCATTTGCCTACAAATGACATAATTTTGTTCTTCTTTATTGCTGAATAGAATTTCATTGTGTGTATCTCCTATAGTTTTGTAATCCATTCATCTATTGATGGACACCTAGGTTGGTTCCATAATTTGACTGTTATGCATTATGCTGCTATAAACATGGATATGTATGTGTTACTATAATATAATGATTTTTGTTCCTTTGGAAAGACACCCAGGAGTGGAACATATTGTGGATCCATTCCCAGTTTTCTAAGGAATCTCCACACTGATCTCCATAGCAGCTGCACTAATTTGCAGTACCACCAACAATGTAGAAGAGTTCCAATTTCCACACATCCTTGCCAGCATTTATTGTTGTTTTACTTCTTGATGATTACCATTCTGATTGGGTCTAGATGGAATCTCAGTGTAGTTTTGATTTGCATCTCCCTGATTGCTAATGATGTTGAACTTTTTTCATGTATTTATTGGTCATTTGTATTTCTTTTTTTGTGTGTGTGAAGTTCAATTGCCCATTTCTTGATTGGGTTATTTGTATTTTTAGTGTAAAGTCTTTTAAGTAATTTGTGTATTCTAGATATTAGTCCTACATCAGAGAAATAGCTGGCAAAGACCTTCTCCCATTCTGTTGGCTATTAAAGGTTCTTGATGGTTTCCTTTGATGAGCAGAAATTTTTTAGTTTAATGCTATCCCATTTACTAATTCTTGTTTTAACTTTCTGAGCTTTGGGGGTTTTATTGAGGAAGTTTCTACCAATGCCTAGATGTTAGAGTATTGGACCTATGCCCTCCTCTAGTAATTTCAAAGTCTTTGACCTAATTTCCAGGTCTTTGACCCATCTTGAGTTGACTCTTGTGCAGGGTGAGAGGTAGGGATTTAATTCTACTTTCCTACAAATGGATAACCAGTTTTCCCAACATTTGTTGGAAAGGCTATCTTTTCTCCAACATATGTTTTTGGTACCTTTGTTGAAAATCAATTGGCTATAAGTGTGTAGATTTGTTTCTGTATCTTCTATTCTGTTCCATTGTTCTATGTGTCTGTTTTTGTGTCAATACCATGCTGTTTTTATTACTATAGCTCTGTAGTATAATTTGAAGTCAGGAATTGTGATGCCTCCTGCATGGTTCTTATTGCTGAGAATTTCATTGGCTATTCTGGGTCTGACCTCTGGTCTTTCTAACATTAAGATGTGTTTATTTAACATTTATGACATAAGATTTTTGGTAGGACTCAACCATGTCAGCTCAGATGCAAAAATTCAGCTTTATCCACATCCCTTGAGTTTATTCCTTGCAGGCTCTTTTGGTTTGGATATGGAATGTCTCGTAGAATAGAACTCGGCTTTTTCCCTTGTTTGTCACACCTGCCAGTGCAAGACAGAGGTTGGCCTGACCTTTCAAAAGGGTATATGCTCTTTGTGGCCTGTAGAGGTGGTACAGACCCTGCTCTGGGTGTGGCCACTTTAGCTGCAAAGACTAACATGGGTGGATGGGGGACCTGGTTACCACAAGGGAGCTCCATTCTGGAGAAACAAGCAGGAAGGGGCTGCTCTGTGGGAGCAAGAGCTGGGAAGTGAGAAGTATGGGCCTGGTGAGAAACACTCCATGGTTTGAAAAGTGTGTTCAGGACCAGGGAGGCAGGCTACTGATGCATCAGAGCTCGGGTCCTGCCCCAGTGTCCTCAAATGTCCAGCTCACCACTGACCTTTGTTAACACCACTGAAAAGTCACTGGCAGCTCCTGAGCAAACAATCCATGTGGCCAGGCCTGAGCACTGCTGAGAGAGGCTCTCTACAAGAGGGTGCAGGCAGACTGATCAAAAAGCCATTTATTTCTATAGCTGGGTGGGAGATGTACTACAGGAGCTGAAGTGAGGGTACGAAGTTGGAGTGCAGCCTGGAGAGTCTGTTGCAAGCTCAGGTGAGGGGTTCATGGAGCAGAAGGGTACAGACCAGAGGACCATGGAGCCTTTGGAGAGAGAATAATCAGATGGATGGGAGGAGAGCCAGAGAAGATCAAGAGGCTCTTTTCTGAGAGGAAGGCTGAGGACAGGCTGCTTGGTGTACCCTGTTAATGCTGGAATTCAGATGAGCTCCCCCATGGAGTTCCAGACCCCACTGGAGAGAAACCCAACATACTTTGAACAGTCCATGGCTGTTATTGGGCTGGATGCACATCTAAGGAGTGGGGCTGACTCTCCATTTGATAAAGGAGGGAAAGGTGCTACACCAACGAGAGGGAGTTGGAGTTAGTCCCTGGAGAAGTGTGAGTTTTACATGCAGGGAGAAGTGATGCTGACAAAGAGGAGGGCTTCCAGAAAGAGATTTCTGAGGGTGCAAATTCCCAGTACAATGTTGTTGGTTTTCTTCTAGAGGGTGAAGTGAACTGTCTCACTTGAATTCATATTTGGTCATAATAGACTTAATCAGACCTCTGGGTCCTGCCCTGGAACTGAAGCTCTCCAGAATGCCCCAGGGGTCTCTGGATATGAATTTCTCATTTGCAACCTTGGTCAAGAAGCACGTTCCAACCTCACAGGGTGGCTGAAACAACTGACCCTTGAGAAGTATTTAGCACAGTGCTTTGTGCAAAGTAGATTCTCAATATTTATCTCTATTATTATTATTCAATCAACCACTTTCAAAAAGATGGAGAAAAATGTTCTGTGCATGTAAGTCCTTAAGTGTCCACGGAGTTCACAGAAACCATGGCACATTAGGCCTGAGGGCACGTAGTGGAGAGATCACACAGTGCTCTGAATATGCAGTTTCTTAGCTTTCCTTCTAATTGTATCTGACTCTTATCAAGGACAGGAATGCTTCTGGATGCCTCAAGTCAAATAAAGGAAG
Source organism: Glis glis (assembly GCA_004027185.1). Lineage (NCBI taxonomy): Eukaryota > Metazoa > Chordata > Mammalia > Rodentia > Gliridae > Glis > Glis glis. Next base: position 74,469 of record PVJS01003092.1, read on the forward strand.
CCTATGAATTCTTCTGTCCTCCCTGTGTGGACAGAAAGATTATATGTTGATTTAATAATGCTTGAGGAACTTGTAATTCTTGTGCACCATGAGAGGACAGATGATGTAATATCATCAAGCATTAGTGGTGGAGTTAAAGCATTAGAGTCAAGACTAGCTGAGTGAAAATCCAGCACTGCTAGGTTTTTACCCATCCTGGTTATGTGATCTTGTGCAGGCTTCTTCACCTTTCTGAGCTTCAGTTTTCCTCGTGTATAAAGTGGGGCCTTATGTGGATTAAATACAATAGCATGTATTTATAAAGTACTTAGCAAATAAAGTCTGTACATTCAATAGTTATATATTTATTACATGTCTATGTAGATTCCTAACATAAGGACATATATATTTGGCCTTAAATTGATATAGACAAATTTAGTGACCAATGGGGTCATTTTTAAGTGTGCAGATTGCATGGTGAGGCAACTCTAGATTCTGATACTTGTGGGAAGAATCAGTCTTCTGACATTGCCTGTGGCTCATCCACAAATATCTCCCTGATGTTTTTGTCAAGAGGTTTTGCACATGTGTTGAAGCTTTTCTTTGGTTTTACTTGTGAATTGAATGTGAATGAACACATTTGAGGGAAATTTTATGCTTGGATTCAATAAGATTTTGATATTTAAATCTGCCTTTGATCTTAGGGGTCCCTGCTGCTACCATTTTGGGGCCCGGGGCAGACTCTAATGTACCAAGAGGAGGGGCAGGTACTCAGGCAGAACACAGGGTACCTTCCTTCCCCTCACTCTTCATTTTGAGCCATGGCAGGAGCTCAATATTCTTAAGTGCTGGTTACTCTGAAGGGTTTTTTACATGCCAACTTGGCCATGAAGGAAGGTTTTATGAACATGTGTTTTTCTGAATGAGTTGGATGAAAAGCAGATCAGACCTTATACAACAGATCCCAGCTGCTGAGGAGCCGTCTCTGCCAAGGTAGTTAGGGTTAGATATGTTATCATAGGGGAATGAGCTGTTAAAGATGGTTAAGTTCATTTCTTTATCTTATGGGACAGAAAATTGAGAGGCAGAGAGGAGCAGGAGATTTCTCAAGGTTGCACCCAGGGACATTGTGTGAACAGCTCAGTCAGTAATTGGCTCTGCAGTTTAATTTTTGCAATTTATATGAAATGTTGTTTTATTGCCAATGGGAAATTTTCTCCTGTGCTCATGGAACTGAAGAAGGCCAAATGGCTACAATTTAAAGAAAACCTTGAACTGCAGGTTCAAAAACTCATAAAGGGAAAATGGGCCGGGGTTGGGGGGACCATGAGCAAGTGAAGTTGGTATAGTTCTGTCCAAGAGACCAGCCATTACTTAATGCTAGTAGGTATTGCCATGAGGGGATTCAGGCACAGAGTTATCCATATTATCAAACATATTCTATATTTAAACGTAGACTATATATTCAATATATGTATACTATAGAATATGTTCTATATTTCATCAACTCTAAATATATTCTAGATATATTCTATATGTTAATGAAATATAGAATATGTCATATATATTATATTTCAATGTTGCCCTTATTTTTCTAGAGAAGCTGCAAATTTAGAATTTTATGTGAAACCCTCATTTCTTCAGTGTTGGCAATTCAGTGAGTCAAACAATTCATATAATCAAAATCCCATCAGTTGCAACCTCTCTGGTTTGAATATGGAACAGGCTGGTGAACAGCTTGCCACTTGGGTGAATTTTTAGGAGGTGAGTAGCTATCACTAAAGCCTCAGGCCTTTTCTGTGGTATGCACAGCTTCCCCCAGGATTGAGAAGATGGATGATCCCATATTCTTTCAACATCATTGTCTTATGTCATCAAAAATGACACTTTTCCATTGCTTTTCAAAGCAGAACTTTCAATCATTCTGAAAACTCCGAGCCTTAGAGTGAGACTAGAGAAGCATGCTTCACTGTCTGTGATGGCAAAATATTATAGAAAAACTTTGCCTTCAGCACTCCTTTATGCAGCTGTCTCCCTGGCAAACCTAGACTTTTCTCCCCAGCCTTTGCAGAATGGTCAAGAGATTTACGTGCAGCAGGAAGAGAGGTAGATATTTGGGCAGAATACTTGCTATCTTCCCTTTGCTCTTGATTTTGAGTCACATCAAGAGTTCAGTATTCTTGGAATATTGCCCTAGAGCTTGTTTCTGTTTAGCATCCAAACCCCGAACTTCCCTTTTTAATCCTTGTGCCTGGAGGGGTCAGGTGGGTGGTCTCAGAAGCCAATCTGTGCTGGCAAGGAAGAATAATTACCATAAAACATGCTATTTTAAAACTGAGATATAATTTACACTCTGGTCAAGTGTACCATCTAATCAATCTTGACACATGCACATCAAAAGAGAATATTCATATACATTCCAGAATGTGTCCTTGTGCACCTTCCCAATCAATCCTTCCACCATTTTGCATATACTGTAAATTCATAAAAATGAAATCATACAGCATATGTTTTTGTATCTGGCTTCTTTCACTCAACATATTTTTGAAATCCATGTTGCATGTATGAGTGGTTCGTTCCTTATAATTGCTGTGGTGAATTCCATTGTGCCAATTTATCATGGTTTATATATCCATCTTTGGATGAATATCTGAAATCTTACAAATTTTGAATTATTGTGAATCAAACTGCTAAGAAAATCCTTGTAAAAAGCTTTATGTGGCCGGGCGTGGTGGCACACACTTGTAATCCCAGTACTTTGGGAGGCGGAGACTGGAGGATCCGGGTTCGCGGCCAGCCTCAGCGCTCGCCCTCTCTCTCTCTCTCTCTCTCTCTCTCTCTCTCTCTCTACACCTAGTGAGGCCCTCCGCAACTTCGTGAGACCCGGTTTCAAAATAAAGTATAAAAAAATAGGGCCGGGGGTGTAGCGCGGAGGTAGAACGCCCCTGGGTTCAATCCCCGGTACCGCAAAAAAAAAAAAAAGCTTTATGTGATTGCATATTTCATATTTTTGGATATATAAGTGGAAGTATATTTGCTGGGTTGTAGGGTTGATGTATACTTAACATTGTAAGAGATAGCTAAACAGGTTTTAAGTAGCTGTACTATTTCATACACCCACCATCAGCTTGTGAGGCAGCTTGCTTCATGTATTCTAATACCCACTTCATTTGGGTCGTTTTAGTGGACATGTAACAGTTTCTCAATGTGGTTTTAGAAAACGCATTTTTAATAGAGCATTTTAAAGAACAGTTTTAGGTTCACAGCAAAATTAAAAGGAAGTTACACAGATTTTCCATTTAATCCCCCCCACACACATAACCTCCCCACAATCAACATCCTGCACACTGATACTTTTGCTGCAATTATTGCACCTACACTGTCACATAGTTATCACCCAAAGTCACGGGTCCCATTTTCTTGATGTGGTTTTGAATACCCATGGCTAGTATTTTGTTTAGAATTTTGCATCTATTTTCTTTTCTTGAGGGGTCTTTCTTTGGTTTTGATATTAGGTGATACTGGCCTAATGGAGTTTGGAAGGATTCCATCTTTTTCAAATCTGCAGAATAACTTGTGAAGTATTGGGTTTAGCTCTTCTGTAAACGTTTTGTAGAATTCAGCTGGGAATCCTTCTGAACCTGGGTTTTTCTTTGATAGAAGACTTTTTATTGCGGTTTCTATCTCCTTGCTTGCTATTGGTCAATTTAGATTTTCTATATCTTCTTGCTTCAATTTAGGTAGGTTGTATGTGTCTACCTATCAATAGAAATCTAATAGATAGAAATCTATCGATTTCCTCTATGTTTTGCAGTTTATCGGAGTATCAATTTTTGAAATATTTTCTGGTGGTGCAGGCATGGTAGCGCATGCTTGTAATCCCAGTACTTGGGAGGTGGAGACCGGAGGATCCGGGTTCACGGCCAGCCTCAGCTACTTAGTGAGGCCCTCTGCAACTTAATGAGATCTGGTTTCAAAATAAAGAATAAAAAAATAGGGCTGGGGTTGTATCTTGGAGGTAGAATGCCCCTGGGTTCAATCCCCAGT
>PVJS01003093.1:0-34162 GCA_004027185.1 Glis glis
CCACGCTACACCCCCAGCCCATTTTTTATACTTTATTTTGAAACCGGGTCTCACGAAGTTGCGGAGGGCCTCACTAAGTAGAGAGAGATGGGGGGGGAGAGAGAGCGAGCGAGCTGAGGCTGGCCGCGAACCCGGATCCTCCGGTCTCCGCCTCCCAAAGTGTACTGGGATTACAAGTGTGCGCCACCACACCCGGCCCTTTGTTTGTTTTGACATTGACATGGAGGTGTTACCTGATCTGGACTTGAACTCTTGGGCTCAAACCATCTTCTTGCCTCAGCCTCCCAAGTAATTGGGACTATTAGGTTTGGCTTTTACTTCCTTTTTGTGAGCCGTTCTTTTTGTGTTCATTTCCTCTTGATTGTCCTTATTTCTCTCCTTTGTAAACTCTCAAAAAAATCTGTCAGCTTTAATAAATGGAAAAAAAATTTTTTTGATACTGGAGATTGAACCTCCAGGGGTTTTCTACCTCTGAGCTACATGCCCAGCCCTTTTTATTTTTCATTTTGAGATAGGGTCTCTGTAAGTTGCTGAGGGTATTCCTAAGTTGTTAAGACTGGCCTTGAGCCTGTAATCCTCCTGTCTCAGCCTCTCAGGTACTGGGATTACAGGCATGTGCCACCTTGCCTGTCTGAAAACTTTTTTATTCATAAAGACAAATTTTAAAGCAATTGAGACAGTTTTAGAATGAGAGGGTGTGTTAGTCAGCTTGTCATTTCTGGACCAAAATACCTGACAGAAACAACTTAGAGAAGGAAAGCTTTATTTGGGCTCATGGTTTCAGAGGTTCGATCCATGATTGGCCAGCTCCAACGTAGAAATATCATAGTAGAAGACATGGTGGAGGAGAGCTGCTCAGCTCATGGCAGCCGAGAAGCAGAGAACCAGAGGAAGGAGCCAAGGACATAGTCACCAAGGCCACATCCCCAGTGATCTACCTCCTCCAGGTACACCCCACCCACCTACAGTTACCACCCAGTAAATCCATTCAAATTATTGGTATATCAGTGGCTTTATCTACTGCTGAGGTGAGAACCCTCATAATTTAGTTGTTTCACCTCTGAACATTGCTGCATTGCCAACGCATGAGCTTTTCTGAGGGACATTCCACATCCAAACCATTACAGAGGGTAACTTGAAATAAAAATTAGCCCTCGATCCGAACTTCTATATGACCACTAAACTATGGAAATGGAGGAAAATTCAATATTGTAGAAAAGTAGATTGATGGCAAGCTATCACCGGACCCCAGGAAGGATGAGAAGATGCTAAAAGAATGAGGAAGAAGAGCTAGGTATGGAGGACAGGGAACATAAAGCTATGTGATGTTTATAGAAAACCCAGTAGTGAGGCCGGGCGTGGTGGCGCACGCTTGTAATCCTAGTACTTGGGAGGCGGAGACCGGAGGATCCGGGTTCGCGGCCAGCCTCAGCTACTTAGTGAAGCCCCCTGCAACTTCGTGAAACCCGGTTTCAAAATAAAGGATAAAAAATAGGGCCGGGGGTGTAGCTCGGAGGTAGAACGCCCCTGGGTTCAATCCCCGGTACCGCAAAAAAGAAAACCCAGTAGTGTTAGCCAGTATTGAATTACTTATGCAAATTCTTGTATCTGCATGCTTTTTAGAGTTGGATACTAAGTTCTTTTCATTTATGTAGAACCTGCAACATATCAAGTACTTTGGGATATTAAGCATATTATTTACTCATATGTTGATGTTGTCCTTATATTTCTGGAGAATGCTTTCTTGCTTCCAAACATTCTTGCTTTGCCCCACTGAGAAAATGAGAAATTTGAAATAATAGGGGAGAATGGAATGGTTTTAGAACATGGATTATTATAGGACAGGGCAGGACTAGGATAGGCCTGAGGGAAACTCCCAATATAACAAGGGTAGCATGAGGTTATAGGTGAGAGGGAGAATAGATAGAAAGGTGCAGAATGGTGAGATTAGAAAGTATTAAACATAACCTTTACTTTGCACATAGGAACAGTGTGTGTTATTTAAAGAGTGTAATCACTTAATAATTTTGTGTAGTGGGGGGATGAGGCCTGATACTTGTTTTCTGTTTAAAAAGCAAATTTGTAGATTTGCCTCTATGGCTTTTTGGGACAACCTGATGTTTTGTATATTAAATTTTGTTATTGTGAATTCTGATTTCACCATAGGGTTAAAAGCAATATAAAAGCTGGGCATGGTGGCACTCGCCTGTAATCCCAGCTACTCAGGTGGCTGAGGCAAGAGGAGTTCGAGGACAGCCTCAGCAATTTAGCAAGATCCTGTCTCAAAAAATAAAGAGCTGGAGAGGTAGCTCAGTGGTAAAGGAGTTCTTGGGTCAATCCCCAGTACTGGTTGGGGGTGGAGCACAATGGAAAGACTGATTAGCTGTTGCTATTTTATTTCATAGTTACTGGATGCCTTCAGTGTGTCTCACAATTGTATTAGATACTAGGGAAGCTAGGGAACATTCATACATGGTTCTTGACTTTAAGGAGCTGATAGTTTCCTGGGGAGGGAGGAGGAGACGGATTTGTAATAAATAGATGTTTTAAATAGGTGCTGGGTAGACATATATGAAATTGATGGAAATCCAAAGGAAGAATCCATCCGTTCCAGGAGAAGTAGTGGGGTGGGGATAGGACTCAGGAACAGTTTTATAGAGGAATGACCCTAGACCTTAGTCTTAACCTGTGCTAGATGAATGTGTTGTAGGAGAACATTGTAAGCAGAACTGTCACTTGAACATACGAGAAACCACAGCTGCAGTTTGGGAACTGCAGGAAGTTCGGTATGACTGGGGGATATATTCTGGGGGAAAAATTAGGGGCAGATCATTGAAGACCTTTTATGACATGCTAAGGAGTTTTGACTTTTTCTTATAGATGGTAAGGTGCCAAGCAAAGGAGTAGAATCAGAAAATCACATTGACATAAAATAGATTGCTGGGATTCATAACTACAGGCAGTGAGAACATTGTATCAATAAATTGTTCCATAACCCAGGTTTGAAGAAGCAAGGACTTGAACCTGAGGCAGGTGGAATATGGAAATATGAGATATAGAAAGCTTAGATCTCAGCAAAAAAAAAAAAAAAAATAGGACTTTATATCTGTTGGAGTGTGAGGAAGGAAGGAAAGGAAGGCATAGAGAGTAATTCTGAGGTTTCTAATGAAGTAATTTTGGGCTCTTGCATCTGTTAAAAAATGGCAATGCAAGAAAGCACATTTGAGGTAAAGGTGTTGAGGGGAAAAAGGGATTATTATGTTTAAATTGAGATTCATGTAGGACATGCAAGTATAGATGTTCAGTTTGCAGTAGTTTATATAACATGGCAAAAGCTTAGAAGAGTGATGTGAACTGTGGACAGAGGTTTAGGTGTAATCAACATACTGTTAGACACTTTATGTCCTTTTGGAGAAGAGATGTATATTAAGTTACCTGGTAAATTTACTATCTCATTTATTGCTTTCTTCAAGAAACATTTAAGTACCCATTTGTTCCAGACTTTATGCTAGGCCTGAGGAATATAAGGATATATAAAATGTGGTCTTTGCTGTAAGGAGCAGATTGAAGGGGGTGAGCACATAAGTAATTTCAATATAATAAGGTAAGTGTTGTGACTATAATAACCAGAGGAAGCTGTGAGGCAAGAGAAGTATAATTGTCTTGGCCTGAAAGTGTAGGAGAAGACTTCTTGGAGATGACACCTTTATTCCAGGATGTGAGGTTTTATCCAGGAAACGATGGGTGGGAAAAATATTCTGAGGGATGGGGAGCATCATTAACTAAGGCATGAGTAGTTGAAAAACATGAAGTATGGGGCAGCGTTATCTAAAAGATTGGCATTTTTAGAGTTTTAAGTGTGCAGCAGGAATGGTAAGAGATGAAGCTCATGGAAAGTGTATAGGTGATGGAAAACCACTGGAAGATTTTTAGTTGGGGGTGACATAAAACATATGACAGAGGCAGTCTTGAAAAGTACTCGCTAGGCAAATTGATGGTGAAGTGGGATTCAGGCAGAGGACACAGCTTGAGTCAAGGCCTAGAGGTATAAAATAGCAGGTCTTTTTAGGAGATTAGAGTGTTCCCTTATTACTGGGATGTGGAGAGAGATGAGACTGGTAGGCCAAATAATAGAGGGTCTTGTGTGCTGTGCTAAAGAGCTTGAACTTTCTCCTGTTAGAGATCACTCTGGCACTGTGTAGATTGGGGCCAGTAGGCCTGCTGAGCAATGAGAGCCTGAACTAAGAAAGTAGCAGAAAGGATGTGGAGAAATCAAAGTTAAAAAGTATTCATCCTTGGCTGTATATCATGATCACCCATGGAGCTTCTTAAAAATACAACCCAACTGCATTGCAGTACTGGAGATTCTGACTCACAAACTCTGGGAGGAGGCCCTGGCATCTGATTTTTGCTTTTTAATTTTGCTTTTTACATGAACATACTGTAAAATTGACTTTGTTTTTTAGTGTACAATTCCATGAAATTTTTTTTTCCCGGTACTGGGGATTCAACCCAGGGGCATTCTACCTCCAAGCTATACCCCCAGCCCTATTTTTTGTTTTTGTTTTTTGAAACAGGGTCTCACTAAGGTGCGGAGGGCCTCACTAAGTAGCTGAGGCTGGCCACGAACCTGCAATCCTCCTGTCTCAGCCTCCCAAGTACTGGGATTACAAGCATGCGCCACGCCCGGCCAATTCCATGAATTTAATACACTTGAAGATCTGTGTAACCTTTACCATAGTCAGGATACAGAATACTTTTAGCACTCCAAAAAGTTCCCTTCTGCTATCTCTTTATAGGCACACTCCTTACATACCTGAACATTGACAACCATTGGTCTCCCTTCCGTCATATAATTTTGTTATTTTAAGAAGGTTGTTTACATAAAATGTAAGCTTTTGAGACTGACTTTCACTCAGCATGCTTTTGAAAAATTATTTAAGTTGTTGCATGTATTATTCTGTTCCTTTTTTATTACTAATATTCCATTATAATGGATGTACTGCAGTTTGTTTTTCCATCACTCATTGAAGGACATTTGAATTTTCAGTTTTAGGAACTGTGACAGAGTTGCTATAAACATTCATGTACAGATTTTTACGTGAACTTAAGTTTTCATTTCTCTAGGATAGGTACCCAGAAGTGGGATTGCTGGGTCATATGGTGAGTACATGTTTAACTTTATAAGACATTTCCCAACTGTTTTTCAAAGTGGTTATATCGTTTTCCATTCCCACCAGCCATGTATGTGAGTTCCAGTTGCTCCACATCTCACCAACTCTTGGTAGTGTATTTTTATATTATAACCATTTTAATAGGTGTATAGTGGTACCTCATTGTGGTTTTCATTTGCATTTCCTTAATGGCTACTGATGTTGAGCATCTTTTCATATGTTTGTCATATGTATATTCTTTTTGGGGAATATCTGAGTTTTTTGCCCATTTTTAAATTTGGTTGTTTTCTTACTGTTAAGTTTTAAAAGGTTTTAAAAGTCTAAATACAGCCCTTTATTAGGCAATTTGCAAATGTTTTTCTGTAGCTTACCTTTTTATACTCTTAATATCCCCTTTTACAGAGCAAAAGGTTTTAATCTTGATAAAGTCAAACTTGTTTTTTCTTGTATGGAGCATACTTTTGGTGTTGTATCTAAGAGTTCCTTCCCTAACCAAGCTCACAGAATATCTCCTATGTTTTCTCCTAGAAGTTCTATAGTTTTTCATTTTACATTTGGATCTGATTCATTTGAGTTAATTTTTATGTAAGGTGGGAGTTTTAGGTCAAGACTTTTTTTTTTTTTTGCATGTGAATGTCTACTTCCAACACTATTTATAAAATTACTTCTTTGCAATCCAGTTGCCTTTGCACTTTGTCAAAAATCAGTCAGCTATACTTATCTGGGTCAAAATATGGACTCTGTTCCTTTGGTATGTATGATAGCCTTTCTCTAATAGCACATTATTTTGAATATTGTAACTTTATAATAAAGCCTTAAAATTGGATATAGTGATTCCGCTCATGATATTATTCTTTTTTTTTTTTGTGGTACTGAGGATTGAAGCCAGGGGCATTCTACCTTCAAGCTGCACCCCCAGCCCTATTTTATTTTAATTTTGAAACAGGGTCTCACTAGGTTGAGGAGAGTCTCACTACTTGCTGAGGTTTTCCTTGAACCTACAATCCTCCTATCATAGCCTCCCAAGTACTGAGATTATAGACGTGTGCTACCACGTCCGGTTGGTATTATTCTTTATTGGAATTATTTTGTCCATTCTAGTAATGTTGCCTTTTCTTGTAAATTTCAGAATCTGCTTACCTCTGTGCAGAAAACCCTGCTGGAATTGATTTACAATCTGTAGATCATTCTGGGAAGAACTGATATCTTTACTGTTTTCAATTTTCTATCCATGAACATGGTATATTTTCCCTATTTAATTTCTTTCATTAGCATTTTTTCAGTATATTCTATATGCTTTGTTAAGCTTATTAAAATTTCCATTTGGGGAGTGCTATTATAAATAGCATTGTTTTAAGCTTTTGGCTTTCAATTATTCATTGCTAGTATATAGAAATATGATTAATTTTTTGCATGTTGTGACCTTTATAAAGTCACTTATTGGTTTTAAGAAATTTTTTTCCATCAAGATTTTTTTGGGGATTTAGATAATCTTGTCATCTGTAGAAAGAGTTTCCAACCTGCATGCTTCTGTTTTTACCCGCTTCTCCCCCTCTCATGTTCATTACAAAGTTGAATAGAAGTAATAACAACCACTTCATAGCCGGGCGTGGTGGCGCACGCTTGTAATCCCAGTACTTTGGGAGGCGGAGACTGGAGGATCCGGGTTCGTGGCCAGCCTCAGCTCTCTCTCTCTCTCTCCCTGTCTCTCTGTACTTAGTGAGGACCTCCGCAACTTCGTGAGATCCGGTTTCAAAATAAAGTATAAAAAATAGGGCCAGGGGTGTAGCGCGGAGGTAGAATGCCCCTGGGTTCAATCCCTGGTACTGCAAAAAAAAAAAAAAGAAGTAATAACAGTAATAACAACCACTTCATAAAAGAAATTGAGAAGGTTTCTATCATCTGTAGAATTGGTGTTAATTTGTTTATAAACATTCAGTGGAAGCCGGGTGTGGTGGTGCACACTTGTAATCCCAGTACTTAGGAGGCTGAGACTGGAGGATCTGGGTTCGCAGCCAGCCTCAGCTACTTAGTGAGGCCCTCCGCAACTTAGTGAGACCCTGTTTCAAAATAAAGAAAAAATAATAGGGCTGGGGGTGTATCCCGGAGGTAGAATGCCCCTGGGGTTCAATCCCCGGTACCGCCCCCCCAAAAAAAATTCAGTGGAATTCTCCAGTGAAACCATCTGGTCTAGGAGATTTTATGTTTGGTAGTTCTTAAATGATGAATTCATTGGCTTTAGTAGTTATAGAACTATTCACAATTTTTCAGATTGGGAGAACCATGGTAGTTTGTCCTTTTGGGGAAATTGGTCTGTTCATCTGAGTTGACAGATTGATGTATATGAGTTGTTTGCACCTAGCCCCTTTGATGTCTGCAGCGTGTGAAATGATATCCTGTTTCAGGTAGAAACATGTTTGTTTCATGTAGATAGCATAAACAGTAGTCCACCCTTACCTGAAGTTTTGCTTTCCACAGTTTCAGTTATCATCAGTCAGATGCAGTCCAAAAATATTATTTTTTTTTTGTGTGTGTGGCACTGGGGATTGAACCCAGGGACATTCTACATCCGAGCTATATCCCCAGCCCTATTTTTAATCTTTATTTTGAAACAGGGTCTCTCACTAGGTTGCGGAGGGCCTCACTAAGTAGCTGAGGCTTGACACAAACCTGTGATCCTCCTGTCTCAGCCTCCCAAGTACTGGGTTTACAAGCGCATGCCACCATGCCCGGTCAAAAATATTAAATTGAATTTAGAATTTAAATCTTGTATTCTCCCATTCCTTCCCACCCAGGATGTGCTGCATCATCCCTTTGTCCAATATATCTATACTGTATGCTACCCACCCATTAGCCACTTAGTAGCTATCTCAGTTACCAGATCAACTGTCACAGTATTACAGTGCTTGTGTCTTAATAATGACCCAAAGCACAAAATGCTAGCAGTTCAGATGTTCTGAAGAGAAGCCATAAAGTGGTTCCTGTAAGTGAAAGGTGAAAATTCTTGATTTAATAAAGAAAATAATTATATGTTAAGGTTGCTTAGATCTATGGTAAGAATGAATTTTGTATCCACGAACTTGTGAAAAAGGAAAAAGAAACTCATACTAGTTTTGCTGTTTCACCTCAGACTACAAAAGTTACTGTCAGAGTATATGTTAAGTACTTAAGATGGAAAAGGCATTAAATTTGTGTATGTATGTATAGGAAAAACATTGTATGTAGGATTTGGTACCATCCACAATTTCACGCATCTACTGGTAGTCTTGGAATGTGACCCTCGTGGATAAGGGGATACTACTATAGTTGGTTCATGTTTTTAAATTTTAATTTGCCAGACTCTTAATCTTTTCATTCTTGTACTTAGATGTTTTATATTTAATGCATTGTTGACAATGTTACAACTTAAGTCTGCCATTTTATTTTTGTTTTCCATTCCCTGCTTTTCTTTCCTTTGACTTTTTTCTGCCTTTGTGTGGTTTCCTCAAAAGTTTTAGAATTTCATTTTTATTTTTCTTTGGAGTTTTTTTAAGTATATCTCTTTATATTTGATCTTTCAGTGGTTTTGCTAAGCAATACTTTATCCATATGTAACTTATCACAGTATACTGATGGTAGCATTTTATAAATTTGAGTAAACTGTAGAAACCTTAACCTCCATTTAATAAGTCCCTTTGCCTTCCCACTTAGTATTATTGTCTTAAATATTTCGACATACAAAAAGAACCACAAATGACACTTTTTACTTCAAATGTATAACATAATTTAGAAAACTCAAGAGAAGGATAGAATTATATTTCTCCATACTTTTACACTTGCCATTCTTTTCAATGTTTCAAAATTTCTTTAGCATTTCTTTTCTATTTGAATAACTTTAGATTTTATTATAGGGTAGTTCTAGTGGTGACTTTTTAAAAAGTTATCTTTCATCTGAGAGCTTGATTTTACCTTCATTCCTTCAGGAGTTTTCACTGAGAAAACACACATACACACACACACACACACACACACGCGCGCGCGCGCGCGCGTGCGCAACTATTCTTTTCTTTTAGCTCTTGTAAATGTGCCTCTGCCCTCAAATGGTGGTCACCATAATGTTTTATGAGAAATCCACGGTCATTCTAGTCATTGCTCCTCTATAGATAGTGTGTCATTTCTTTCTACTGCTTTCAAGATTATTTCGTTTGTGTTCAGTTTTCTGAAATTTGATCATAATGTGTCTTGGCATGGATTTCCTTAGATTTCTATTTTGTTTTGATTCACCTAGTTTCTTGAATCTATACATTTGTGTATAGTGCCAGCATGTTTTGTATTAGTGGTTACAAACCACTGTTGGTTATAAAGTCAATTTTATGAGCTTATGGCTAATATTGTTGTTTTTAAATAAAATAGAACAGAAAATGAGAATATATCCTATATCATATAAGAGTAAGAATTAAATTTTTATTTTCATGACATATATTTGTGTTCTGGATCCAACATAAAACATTTCTTCCTGTGGATTGTAGCTTATTGGGAGCACAGAAGCAGAGATGTTGAGTGATTGTGGGGACTGGTGGGTGGCTGATGCTGGTTGTGGAGCATTTCACTTCCATATTGAGGGGAGGAGTCAGAGTCTGCCAGGTCAACTCCAGATTATCCAGATTCTGACGAGGTAGATAAAGGACTGTATTCCAGGGGAGTTTAGGAGACATTCTATAGGTGCATTTTATTAAGCACCTCTTAGTCATCTGATTTCCTTACCCTATCCTCACAACACATTAAAAGAACTTTCTACGTTTCTAGCAGTCCTTTGTGCCTCTCATTTATCTTTCCCTTCACTCATTTATCTTGCCACTACAAAGTGGCAAGGTCACTTTGTAGGAGAGTATGTTTGGCAGATAGTGGCCATTTTGGAACACTGTCACACTATCTCCCCGTCTTTAAATTCATATTTAAGTTGAGCATTCCTAATCTGAAAATCATTTCAAAATCAGAATTACTCCAAAATCCAAAACTTGGTGCTCAAAAAATTTTGGATTTCAGAGCATTCCCAGTTTCACATTTTTGGAATAGGGGTGCCCAACCAATAAACTGTATGCAAATATTCCAAAATGTGAAGACCTATGAAACCTGAAGTATTTCTGGGCCCAGGTGCTTCAGACAAGGGCACTCCGCCTGTGTCTTGGCTCCTGCTGAACGTCAACGCTTGACTCCCCCTTAGTTTAAAAAATGACCAGGCTCACCTCCTGTCCCCCTCCCCACCACTGGCACCCTGAGGAGACTGCATTTTGTGTCTAAGTTAATGCACCTTATTATCCATATTGTCATGCAGTCCAGATACCATCTTGCTAAAACTCCCCCACCACAGAACTGAGGCTGTTCCATTCTTCCTTGTCCATGCAGTCTACATTTACTCCTTTGTCACAGCTTTAGTCCAAGCCGTTGTCTATAGCCTAGATTACTTTAACACTCTCTTTACCTCCTGTATTTCATGAGTGGCTTTGAAAAAGTAAACCTATTGGAATGTATACATCCAAAGAAAATTTATTTTCCAAAGTAATTCTTTACATTTATGCAATGTTTTATAAATGTTTTATTTAAAAGTACATCCACTTATATTGTCATAGTTTATTCAGCTCACCATTTTTAATCATAATTAATCTTGTATCATTCTGATTTAGGGTATAGACTTTGATAATCTGAGAGCTGTGTACTCTTCCTAGACAGTGCTTGTACTCACAGAAATACTGAAGTTAAGAGCTCTTGTCGGGCTTGGTGGCATATGCCTATAATCCCAGTACTTGGGCACGTTCAAGACCAGCCTCAGCAATTTAGCAAGACCCTGTTTCAAAATACAAAATAAAAAGGGGGCAGGTTGGGAGTGTAGTTCAAGGTAGAATGCCCCTGGGTTCAATCCCCAGTAGCACACACATAAAAAAAAAAAAAAAAACTTTTGTTTTATAGTCACATGTCATTCTTTGGACATGGTCTAAGCCAGTTGGACTTAATTGGTGGTTAATTTGATTACTTTTCTAGAGAGTTTTCCTCCTGTGAGGTTATTCTTTTAAAAGGAGGCAGACAGGAAAGAACTGTAAATGATGAATTCCACAAATCTTTTGGAATACTAGTAGCTTTATGGTAATTGCTGCATAGACTCCCACAGTTAATGCTTTGAAGGAAACAACACTTAGTATGTAAGTTCTAATGTGTTTATTTAAAAGTGTCCATTTGACTGTGAAGTCTTTCCTTAGATTACTAGTTTAGTTGGCATTCAGCAGCTGCTATTGATTTATAAACTACACTATATCTAAATCAGTGTTGAATCCATGCAAGTATTGTGTTGAAATTTATATTTCTACTGTCAGTGGGGAAAAGAACTGCTAAATAAGTTAGTAGTGAAAATAATAATATGAGAAGGAATATTTAATATTTTAGGAAATGAGGTATAACTCGTATATGCTCAGGTTTTTTATTTAAATCCTTCTTTTTGCTCATGAGTCCCTATGCCTTATCAACAGTGTTGATTTGGATTTAATTATTAAATGTACCTGAAAGGAATAAAACTTAAGTTCCTTTCGACACACTTTAAAATCTGAGCCCGGTGTCATGGCACACTCCTGGAATCCTAGTACTTGGGAGTCTTTGAAAGGAGGATCTCATGTTCAAGGCCAGTCTCAGCAACTTAATGAGGCCCTCAGCAACTTAGCAAGAACCTATTTCAAAATAAAAACAGACTGGGGCGTAGCTTGGAGGTAAAACACTTGAAAATTTATTCTTTTCATACTAATTCATAATGACCCATTTCTTCCAATTTTAGTCTTTCTCTATATAATGCAGTGTAGGGATATGGGAATTAATGACCAGAAAGAAAAGAATTGCTAAAAGAATTTCAATACTCAGAAATTTTTTTAAAAATGTAAGGGCTATGGTTATACAGTTTAAAAAACCAAGTATCACTGAACAAATCAAGCCTCTGATTTTTATCTTACTTCAGCTCAAAATGATAACACATTATCACATCCAATATTATCTGTGTGCCATGTCTAGTATTTTCAGAGCGTTGTTGGAAATATTTAACTGGTTGTGGTTGTGTTAGCTTTCTGTTACCATAACAAAGTATCTGCAACAATAACATAGAAGAAAAAGGATTTAATTTGGCTCATTTTTGGAGGTTCCTGTCCATGATTGGCCCATTGTTTCGGGCCTGTGGTGAGGTATCACATCATGACAGGAGCTCTTGTTGGAGTGAAACCACTGACCTCATGGGCAGGAAACAAAGGAGAATGGAGAGGGGCCAGGAAGACACTATCCCCTTCAAGGGCATGTCCCTAATGACCTAGAAACCTCTCACTAGGCCCACATCCTAGAAGTTTCACCACCTTCCAGTAAGTTCACCTGGGACCAGTCCTTTAACAGGGACCTTGGGAGGACATTCAGCATCCAAACTGTAGCAGTAGTCAACCTTGTTTCTGAATTTAATGGGAAAGTATTTTACAGTTAAGCTATGTGATTTTTATTTTGAGTGTGCTGTTTCTTAATTTGATGCTTAATATTTTTTTCTTCTAGTGTTTTTCTGTAATAATTGATGGTTTATTTCTTGAGTCTACTGTTGAAAGCCAACCTAAAGAAAACTGTCCAAGCTCTAATTCACTAAAATATAGAGACAATTTTCTCAAAGATTATGTTACTGGACATTAAGCATAAGAAAATGAGAGTTGCTTTAAGTGTAGGCTCTAAAGCTACTCTAAAATCTTATATGTACAATAAATGGATGCAGCTATAGTGGACAAAAAGCTATCCTCTGAAAAAAAAAGAAATATGAGCTTAAGTGTAAAGATCTTGTTTGTATGGTAGAGATGGTTTTTCTTATGTTGATATTTAGATCTGTGCGGGTTATTGCTGCTGCCCTGGCAGTAGTTAAGGACTGTGTCCGTAAACATTTTTAAATAGGAAATCTAGCTGGGCATGGTGGCACATGCCTGTAATCCCTGTAGGTGGGAGGCTGAGACAACCTTAGCAACATAGCAAGACTTTGTTCCAAAATAAAAAATAAAAAGGGCTGGGGTATAGCTTGAAGATAGAACACCCCTGAATTCAATCCCCACTACCAAAAAAAAAAGTTGACTTCCACTGTTTCTTTTAGCCACTGATTGTTTAACTTGTATATTAAAATTCCCCTGAGTTGGAATGGGCCTATAATACCAGTACTTCGGGAGGCTGGGCCAGAAGGATCACAGGTTTGAAGCCAGCCTCAGCAATTATGTGAGGCTCTTAGCAACTCAGTGAGACCCTGTTTTCAGATTAAACAATAAATAAATAAAAGGGCTGGGGGTATAACTCAGAGTTAGAAGCCCCTGGGTTCAATCCCCAACACCACACACGCGCACACACACACACACACACACACACGCACACACACACACGATTCCCTTGAAAACTTGTTAAGGCACACCTGTAGGACTTTACCTTCAGAGCTTCTGAATCAGTAGGTTTGGTGTAAGGCCTAAAGATTGACATTTCTAGCAGGGCATGGTGGTACACCCCTGCAATCCTAGTGCTTGGGAAAGCTGAGACAGGAGGATCATAGGTTCCAGGCCAGGCTCAGCAACTTAGTGAGACCCCCAGCAACTTAGCAAGACCATGTTTTAAAATAAAAAATAAAAAGGGCTGGGGGTGTAGGTGGGAGGTAGAATCCCCCTGGGTTCAATCCCTAGTACCAAACAAAACAAGAAACAAACCAGAAAATTAGCATTTCTGACAAACTCCCAGATGATGTTGATGCTACTGGTCCCAGGATCACACTGTGAGAACCACTGCTTTATAATAAGTTTACCTTGATAATTGTAGAATGATATTTTTTAGTTCACTTGGACCTGTTAATAAGAGTTTGCTTGCTGGGCATGGTGGTGCGCTTCTGTAACCCCAGTACTTGGGAGGCTGAGACAAGAGGATTGCAAGTTTGAGAACAGCCTCGGCAACTTAGTGAGACTCTTAGCAACCTAGTGAGACTGTTTCAAAATAAAATAGGTCTGGGGTGTCGCTCAGAGGTAGAATGCCTCTGGGTACACACACAGAAAAAAGGAGTTTGCTTAAATATAGCACAAAGTAGTGGGTTCTACATTAATTTAAGACTATAGAAACTAGCTTCAGGATTACTACTTACCAGCTCTATCCTTATAGAATCAGTCATCATTTAATCTGATCCTTTCCTTATCTGCAAAGTGAGGAATTGTCCTGTGAAAATAAAATTCGGTAGTTATAGAAAAGTGATTTTACCTGTCCATTGCTACATAAATGTAAAGTAGTATTGCATATTATTTTAAAATTTCAGCTTGTTTTAAACTATTATCGTTTATAATATTGCTACTTTCAGTAATTTTATAAATAATAATCTCTACCTTTCCTCCATTGCCTCTTGTTCTTTTACTGTTGCTTACTTTTTAGTGCTTAGTGTCTTTCAGTTTAAGTGGCCTTGAATTCCTTTGAAAGGAAATACATTAAGGTGAATACAGGCAGTCTTTGTGGAACTGTAAAAATACAGGCATTTGGGGAGACCATAAGGATAACCATGTAACCTGAAAACACATAAGCTATTTGAATAGTCAGTAGGAATCATTGTGATTGTTCCGTGACCTTTACGATTTTTTGTCTAAACATTAAAAGCTCTTACTGTGGATTATAGATGTATAGGGAAATGGGAAATACTAAAGCTCATATTTAATACACTGCAATTTAAAACATTCAAAACACTGAGAGTTAAAGTATTTCTTTGTAAAAATGTTATCAAGAGTAGTTTGAACAGTGCTTGCTTCCTTGTCATATATCTTACAATATGGAGAGAGAGAAAGAGAGAGAGAGAAGAAAGAGAAAGAATATGAATGAATGAATATCCATGAGGGAGTGGGGAGAAAAAATTATGGTGCCATCTGAATTAGTAGAGAAACATTACATTCAACTTAGCTAGTGATGGTTGTTTTTATTAGAGTATTTAAACATGGGCATTTAGAAACTAATAGAATCATATAGTAAAATGGTTTGTAGTGTCTGTGAAATCCTTTGAATCATTTTGTTTTAGAATAAGGGTCAGCACAGTTTGTCTGCAAATGGCTTTTCAGGCCAAGAGGAAAAATTGGAAGATATTACATGCATACTTATATAACAGGATAAAACAGATTTACACAGTTTTTTATTGATGAAGTTAAAACTAATAATTGATGTGATTTTTATATTCCCAGTCTTCTAATGGGAAGAATGGAATTCTTTTAGGGGGGATTACGTTTCTCTTTACTGGGGTCCAAAGTTAGTATTTCCTATAATCAAGTTGATTGCACATGTTTAGTTGTAAAAGCCATTGTTAAATTCATGGGCCATACAAAAACAGGTGTGGGCTCTTGACCAGTCATGTTTCAGAATATAAGGGACCTTTGCAATCATCTAGTAGTGAAGTGAGGGTTGTTTCTCATGGTGACACAGTCATTTAGCGACAGATGGTATCAAAACACAGTGCTCTTTAAACTTTCACTTCTTCTGATGTCCTTGTAAAACTTACTTAACCAGCATACTCTACTCCCTGATCATTTTATAAATAGGAATTTACTTTATTAAAAAATTGCCCCTCTGTTCCTTTCCCTGCCTCAAATCTATTTTCTGCTGTACTTGGTTTTTCATGATAGCTTATCCTCTTAAATAATAATGATACCAATTTTAAATGAAAAGCGCTGTTTTAAAATTATTTTACAAAGATTTATGGCAGTTGGTATGGCGTGCATTTTTTTATCCATACACATATGTAAAGGGATTTATTTGTAATTTGTACTGGTGAATGTGCAATTTTAGTAGCTGATATGCAAATCTTAGCTATTATGTGAACCTTTATTAAACAGTATTTTAAATAGCTGCAGATATTTTTACACTGTCCCTCTTCTCTCACCACTGGTAAATGGAAAGGGAAATAGACTGAAATACTGAATATCAGGTGGCACACAGTAGGTAATGAATAAATTGTATATATTTCATGAATAAGTTTTATAGCAAGGTGATTTTGACAAAGTTACTTCAAGAGTTTAATACAGTTTCTGGTACATGGGAGGTATTCAGTAAATGATATTTTAAACAATTATTAGATGTATAGGCCAGTATTGTTTATAATGCCCATATTTTGCTTAATACTCTTAGATATCCTGTGTAATGGAGTGGTTAACAAACCAAGATTTGCTGTTTGATTACCTAGTATTGAAATCTGTTGAAACCCAATTAACCACATACCCAAGCCATGCAGCCCTTGAACAAGTTACTTAAGCTTGCTACCTCAATTTCCTAATCTTTAAAACGAAGAGAGCTGGGTGTGGTGGCACATGCCTGTAATCCTTGTACTTAGGAGGTGGAGACAAGAGAATTGCAGGTTGGAGGCCAGCCTCAGCAGTTTAGTGAGAACTTGGTTCAGAAATTTAAAAATAGGACTGGAGGTGTAGCTCAGAGGTAGAGTGCCCCGGGTTCAATCCCCAGTATCCCCCCCCCCGATGCACACACACACACACACACACAAAGAATAGATATGATAACTCTGGGTGTGGTAGTACATACCTGTAATTCCAGTGTTTGAGAAGCTGAGACAGGAGGATTCCAGGTTCAAAACCAGCCTCAGCATCTTAGTGAGACCTTGTTTCAAAATAAAAAAAGGGCTGGGGATATAGCTCAGAGGTAGACTGCCCCTGGTGTGTGTGTGTGTGTGTGTGTGTGTGTGTGTGTGTGTGTGTGTGATGGGGTTGTTGTTAGGCTCAAATCATGTGAAATGATTTGGTCCATGTAAAGTTAGTACCTGTCAAATATAACAGAGCTTGGTGCATGTTATACTTGAATGCTTTTCTTCCAAATTTCAAATAGGCTTACTCAATTAACCAGAGTCCCCAATATATCAATTAAGTTTAAGGGTCTTCTATTACAGGTAGCATTTATCTAATTTAGCTCATCCCTTATAGCATCAATAGTGAAAGGGCAAATTCCCCATTAAATTGGGCCTGCATATTTTACAGTGCTTTATATTGTCATAAATAGAAAAATCGATTAAATATCAACACATATAAACACATTCAAGAAGTTATAGTTCAGACCTGATAATCTCCCTGAGATGCACAAGAGTGTTTTTTTTTCTTTACCCAACATACACTTTATATTTTGTGACTTCAGTATAACATATATAGGGGGCTGGGTTTGTAGCTCAGTGGTAAAGTGTTTGCCTATCATGTATAAGGCCCCGAGTTTGATCCCCAGCACCAAAAAAAAAAAAACAAACAACAGTATAACAACATACATAGTATTGTGTTCTTAATACTTCTGTTTAATAGTTGCTCTACAAAAAAGGAAATGCTCTGAGAGAAGGGAATGCTTTGGGAATTCAAAATATATGGTTGTTAATATACATTATTTGTATAATTTTATACTATTTGTATAAACTTAATACATTTTAGGTGAAACAGAATTTTAGCAACTAATTTTCTTTTAAATTTGTATTTCTTCCAACTTTTTGTAGAAGTTCCAAATATGTAAAGCCTAAAATCAAATTACTTAATGGCTTTTCTCTTATCAGGTTTTCTAATATATGCTTCTTTTTTTCCCCCCCTGCCAGAGGAAATAAAAGCTGAAACTGAAAAACAGAGGTTTGTGGGATTTTTTGTCCTTTAGTAGAAATAATTGCACAATTAACAGTCAAGACTGTTAAGTAATAACACATTCATCTCTACTTTTAGAGTGATTTATATTCTGCATGTGATCTTTATATAGTGAAATCATTTTTTAAAAAGTGGTTTTTAAGAAATATATTTGTAAGCATACTTATAAAATGATCTTAAATAAGTATAGAAAGGTATTTCTGAAATACTATGAAATATGCCTTGAAGTTTTCTTAAAGACTTTGATTCATATTTAGAAAAATTAGTAGGTTTCTTTTGGTAGTATTCATTTCTTTAGAAAAGAATTAACTCAAAAGTGTAGTTTAATTTAAGGACAAGTAGAAAGCCCATTGCTTCTTAAGGTTTTATGACACCAAATTTAGGTGGCAATGAAATATTTATGTGCTAGATCTCGATATACTTGGAAAAATACTAGGTAAGAACCCCACGTCTGTGCCGAGGAACAGCTCTGGCCACTACCTTTTGACTTTGTGGCAAATCATTTAACTTTTCTAGCTTTGGTTTCCTCATGACATAGGGAAAGATAGAAAAGTGATTTAGTAAGGTTGCTTTTAGAACTGAAATTCTGTGTCTCTATGAGTTTATTATCAATATGATCAATGTGAATTCTAATTAGACTTTTCTGTTTGTTTCAGTCCTCCTCATGGAGAAGCAAAAGCTGGATCAAGCACCCTTCCACCAGTAAAATCAAAGACAAATTTTATTGAAGCAGACAAGTACTTCTTGCCCTTTGAATTGGCATGCCAGTCCAAATGTCCCCGCATAGTTAGTACATCTCTTGATTGTTTACAGGTATGTATAAAATTGTATCTAAAAACTGTCTATTTTAGATGGGCGCCGTGACATACATCTATAATTGGGAGTCTGAGACAGGAAGATTGCAGATTTAAGGCCAGTGTGCAGCAACTTAGCAAGATCCTGTTTCAAAATAAAAAAATAAAATAGGAGCTGGGCATGGTGGCTCACACTTGTAATCCCAGTACTTGGGAGGCTGAGACTAGAGGATCCGGGTTCGTGGCCAGCCTCAGCTACTTAGGCCCTCCGCAACTTCGTGAGACCCTGTTTCAAAATAAAAAATAAAAAAATAGGGCTGGGGTGGAGCTCAGAGGTAGAATGCCCCTGGGTTCAATCCCCAGTACCGCAAAAAATAAAATAAAATAGGGCTGAGGTGTAGCTCAGTGCAGAATGCTCCTGGGTTCCCTAGTCCCCCCCCCCCCCACACACACACACTATTTTGAATGTATTTCTGAAACACTAGTCACAGTTGATGATTCAGGCATTTCCATGAAAGCCTTGAAAATTCTTTTTTGAGGTAAGAAACCAAATATTTGCTTATATTCAATATAGACAATAATTGTTACAAAAAGATGTTTCTAGTTTAATGGTAACAAAAATCATTAATGAAACATAGTCTTTACTAAAGGTTATTAATAACGAAAGTGTTGTTCTCTAACAACAACCATAATACTTGTAACCTACTACTGACTTTGTATACATCATCATTTGGAAATGATTTTTATAAATCCCTGCTTTATAAAGCAGTGGGTTAATATCCACAGCTTAGTATTTCACTGCTAGACCTTAGCTATGGCATTCACTTGTGTCAGAAAAATGCCTGAACATTTTCATCCTGTTTTACACACACACACACACACACACACACACACACACACACGGAAGAGATCCTCAGAAGCTGGACAGGGTGGCACATGCCTATAATTCCAGTACATGGGAGGCTGAAACAGGAGGATTGCAGGTTTGAGGCCAGCCTCAGAAATTTAGTGAGACCCTCTGCAACTTAGTGAGATACTGTTTCAAAATGAAAAATAAAAGGGACACGGGTGTAGCTTGGAGGTAGAATGCCCCTGCGTTCAGTACCCAGTACCAAAGAAAGAGAGAGGGATGGGGAGAGAGTGGGAGGAAGAATTGATCCTCAGATATTTTATAAAACAAACCTCCAGATAGATGGGTACTTCTCTTTTTAGATGTTTGTACTGTTTGGAGGTTATAGGAACTCAATTAAGTGGCTAGGAAGGGATCATATAATTTTTCCTTAAGATAGGTTAAAAATTTCTGACCTTGTTTTCCCTGGAAAATTATAACATCCAATGCCTTCCTCCCAGGCTATAATGGTGATGATGAACGAACAAATCTGTGATTTATTGTAGCCAGTGTATGGAAACCGGATCTTCTGCAAATTAATAAGATCTAATTTGAAAAGAGACTTTGTATCATTTAAAAGTTTCAAGTGTATTGTTTTCCATAAAAGCATTATTTGTAAAACCTTGTTTAGATAGACAGCAGGAAGCAATTCTAAGTCATCAGAGACAAGTTCTCAAGGCCTGGCTTTCTCAAAGTATTGCCTGATGGTTTTATTGTAGTCATTGCTCTGTTTGTGATCATTATAAGTGTAAATTATTTTTTCCTATTTATACCTAGGAAACATAACAGAAAAAGTTGGTATAGCCTTTGGCTTTGATTATACCTCAATTTTTTTTTTGTAAAAACTTTTACATATATTTGATCATGTATTTTAATTTATATGTAATTAGTATGTATATATTAATTAGCTTAATTAGGATCTTTATTTTCTTTCTGTTTCAGAAACTTATTGCTTATGGACACTTGACTGGGAATGCTCCAGATAGTACCACACCAGGCAAAAAATTGATTGATAGAATTATTGAAACAATATGTGGCTGCTTCCAAGGTCCTCAAACAGATGAAGGAGTTCAGTTGCAGATAATAAAGGTAATTAACTATATAAAGTAAATTTGTTATTCATAATCTATACTTTTTAAAATCAGAAGCTTTTCACCTTGAAAATATTAGGAAAAGTCCTTTTATATGCATTCCATATATAATAGAGGTCATTTGGGTGTTTTTTAGACTCCATATCCAGAAATTTTGTTGTTTAATGCCAAGAGTTCACTAGAAGACTATATTCCTGTATTTCTTTTCTTTTTTTTTTTTTTTAGGCTTGGACCCCTAGAGTTTTTCTGTTTCTGGCATCTTTATCATACATATTCCATTCTTTAATAGGGTAGTTCTTAAATCTCTGTTCTCACTAATTTCCCCTATGCTTTTGGACCCCCTCAGAGCCTTTTCCTCAACCCATGGATCACCATGTGGACTACCTGCCCACCAGCTTTCATGATTCCCTTGCACTTATCGATTCACTGAACTTGCTCAGCAAAACCCTTCTCTGGGTTCATACTATTGTCAACCATTGGATGATTGAACCCTTTAGAAAAAACTCATCATGTTTTCAGTCTGTTACAAATATTGAGTCATTAATATTACTGCTATGGTAGTGCAGTATATTTATATGTTAGTAAAATTTTTCATTTTTATAGTACTTTTGAAATTTGTTTATATGTATAAAATGTTCTCTGTATGAATATAGTCTCTTCTGAGCCTTTCCATTTTATAGCTTTATTTGCTGCTTCCTGTAGCATTGTAAACATAAAAAGGACAAAAAATAAGAATGTTTGCACTTTTGAAATTCTAAATTCACTTAATATGTGAAAATTTATATAAAGTTGTTCGCTTTATTGGAGGATTCACCTTAGGATTATTTTTAATGCTTTATTTTAAAAAATTTATAAACATCTGCATCAACAGCATGTTTATTGAGTCCAGTCAGTATAAAAGATCTTCAGAAAAAAAATCACAAAAAAACAGAGTTCATTCTCCAAAGTTAACAGTCTATACTCTACTGTGACAGAGTATATGCTTATGCATTTTATTTAACTAAACTAAATAATATTTATATTAATGAAACCTAGGTTGAAACATAGTTAAATGGTTTTCTAGTGTTCTGGGGTTGGGAGGATCATGTGGAAACCACAGCCAGAAAGAAGAAATCATCAAATATTTTAACAGTTGGTGACATTCATAGCAGGCAAAAATTCCGTAAACACTACCTGAAAATGGCAGTTGTTTCTGAAAGTTTTAATTCTAATATGAAAATACTCTTTTTTTCCTTGGCTGAAATTCTGGATGCAGAAAATTGCTTTAATCATTTCTTTTTTAGGCTTTACTTACTGCAGTAACATCACAACACATAGAAATCCATGAAGGAACTGTACTGCAAGCTGTGAGGACATGTTACAATATCTATTTAGCAAGCAAAAATCTCATCAATCAGACAACAGCCAAAGCTACTCTTACTCAGATGTTAAATGTTATCTTTGCACGCATGGAAAACCAGGCAGTAAGTATTTAAAAAAGAGATTCTGTAGAACACCCCGGTATTATGGTGAAATCTTTGTTCCTGAAGAGAAGCATGTCTTTCATTTATGCTTTTCCTTACCGGAGATTTGTTATATTGTGTTTAGTTTTGTTTTGAGGTTTACTGACTTATTTGACTTCAGACAGTATGTTTAGTAGTTCACAATAGAATGTGAAAAATATTTATTACCATCTTCATGTTTATGAATTGAAATTTTTACTGAACTCAAGCTTAGTAGAATATAATATAGAAATAAAATTACCTAATTTGATCTATTCTGTAAAATTATTCCTTAAGCCTTAATAAAATAAAGTGACTTTCTATATTGATTTCCTTTTTTCTTGTGATCCTCCTTATACTTAAAACTACATCAGGTTGGTTGGTAAGAGGCCAACAACTAAAGAATCATTTGGATCTTTTTGTTTGTTTGTTTTGGTTCATGTTTTACTGCTTATGACTACTTTGAACTGATTTTAAACTCAGAAAAGTTGCAAAAATATTATGGAGAGATCCTTTTAGCCCTTCATCCTGCTTCTCTTATGCCAACATCTTACCTAACCATAGTATACTTATCAAAAGCAAAATTAATACTGTTAAAATACTAATAATGAAGCCACAGACTGAATTTTGCCAGTTTTCCCACTAATGTCCCTTTTCTGTTTCAGGGTCTGATCTAGGATCCCACACTGCATTTAGTATGCATTTAGTTGTTATGTCTTAGTCCTCTCCAGTCTGTGACAGTTCTCTGCGTTTCCATGATAGTTCTCAGCCTTTCCCTTTCTTTCATGATCTTGCTGTTTTTGAAGGATATTAATCAGTTATTTTATTCAGTGTCCCTCAACTTGCTTTCTTCCCTGTTTTCTCATAATTAGAGTGAGGTTGTTCATTTTTTGCTAGAATACCTCTAAAGTAATGTGTCCTTTTTGATGCATTATGTCAGGAATTAGTGATGTTGGTATGACTTTTTATTGGTGATATTAACCTTGATCGCTTTTAAGGTTATATCTTCAAGGTTCCTCCACTGTGAAGTTACAGGGTTTTCTTTTGCACTTAATAAATGTCTTAGGGGAGATATTTTAAGACTATGCTAATATGCTTTCCTCAAATTCCTTACACTCCACAATTTTTAGTATCCAACAGTAGATCTTGTTGGCAACAATTATTACTGTGGTGTTTCCATAATGATTATTTTCGGTTTCTCTCTTCCCTTCTATCTTTATTTATTGGTACTGGGGATTGGTACCAGGGGCATTCTACCTTTGAGCTACACCCCAAGCCCTTTTTCTTTTTTATTTGGAAGCAGGGTCTCACTAAGTTGCTGAGGCTGGCTCTGAACCTGCGATCCTTCTGTCTCAGCCTCCCAAGTACTGGGGTTACAGGCATGTGCCATCACACCCGGCTTCCTTCTATATTTATTTATTTATTTTATTTTATTTTTTGGCGGTACTGGGGATTGAACCCAGAGGCATTCTACCTCCAAGCTATACCCCCAGTCCTATTTTTTATTCTTTATTTTGAAACAGGGTTTCACGAAGTTGCAGAGGGCCTCACTAAGTAGCTGAGGCTGGCCGCGAACCCGGATCCTCCAGTCTCAGCCTCCCAAGTACTGGGATTACAAGCGTGCGCCACCACGTCTGGCCTTCTATATTTATTAACTGAAATTCTCCCTTCCCAGTTATTTATTTATTTACTTATTTATTTATGGCAGTCTGTATTCTGAATATTTATTTTATTCTATGCATTATAATCTAATATTATCATTATTTATTTTGTTTCCCAGATTATTTCAGCTTTGGCCTTATATCCTTTTGACAAGCTCCCATCCTTTTTTGAGTACCTCCATCCTTTTCTGGAATCTCAAGATGTTCCATGCTCATTTTGAATTTTCTCTCCTTCAGTCCTGGAATCAGCTACTTCAATAAGGAGCCCTTGCTCTTTCAATTGAAGAATGGTGTTTAGAAATCAAAATCTGAGTGCTACATGTGTTCATTGTCTCTAGGGTGTTATTGCTTCTAGGCCCTTTCTGCAGATAGAGGTAGAAAGTATATGTCTATATACTAAGCCCTCCCTCACCCATCTCCACACCTGCATATGACTTTATGTCTTGTCTATATTAAAAAACATGTGTTTATACTGATACTTTTTAATTTTAGTGTAACACCACAGGGTTCATTTCAGCCATCTCCTTTAATTTATTTGTAACTTTTTCTCTAAATAGTGAGAAATCTGTTTTACTTTTCTACACTATATTAATTGTTCAGTCCTATTACATGTTAGTTTTAGAACTGCTAACCTCTCCACTGTCAGAAGCAAGTTTACTAAGTAGGTTACAGTATTTATATTCAGTTCTTTTTATCTTTAGCCTTATATTATCCATTCAAAATGTTTTCCAAAGTTACTTAGGTTAGTTCCTTTCTTCCCCCACATACTTCAAAGGGGTAATGTTATCCCCTTGTAATACATTCAGGTTTGTTACTGTTTATTTTCAGTACCCCTCACATTTTGGTTGGTTTCAATTATTTATTTCAGAGGTATGTAAAACATTACTGTGATTTAAAAATCAGAGCTATCACAAAGGTATACGCAGGGAAGTACCATTTCCTCCTAATTCCAACCACCCCATTCTTCTTCTTCCCTTCTTTCTATCCTTGAATGTAGCTAATCTCTTTAGTTTTTAATTTACCCCTCCTGCATTTCTTTATGTCACCTACTTTCTTACATAAAAGGTAGCATGCATACTATTTTATTTATCATTGCACTATCATTGATATAGACTTGTTATCATTGCATAACAAATCCCTCCAAATTTTAGTTGCTTTAAACAATAAATGTTTATTATTTCTCAGTTTCTGAGGGTCCAGAATCCATGAGTAGCTTCAGTTGGGTGGTTCTAGCTTGGGTTTTACATGAGTTGCAGTTGGCTGTATGGGTCAGAATGTCAGCTAGGGCTGTAGTCGTTTAAAGACCATCTGTTGGATAGAGCCTGAGTTTCTTACCTTGTGTGTCTCAAAGGGCAGCTCCTGACACTGCAACTGACTTTCCCAGGGTGAATGATCCAAGAAAGAAGAGAGTGATAAGACAAGGTGCAATGTCTACCTTATAATCAGAAGTAGTCACAAAGACCATGCCCGGTACAGTGTGGGAGGGGACTGCAGAAGGGAGTGAAAATCAAGTAGATCAGGAAGTCATCGTAAATGCTGGGTGCCACACTTACTATAGGTATTCTTTTGTACTTTGCTTTTTTCACCTAGCAGTGAGTCCTGGAAAGCACATTCCATTGTCAGTCCTTAGAGATTGTCCTTATTCTTTTTTATAAGTGTATAGAATATACCATAATCTATTCCATTACTCTATGTGTTGACATTAGATTTTTTCTAATATTTTATAACCACAAACAATGATTTTGCTGCTTTTTTGATGATGTGAATAATTTCATCACTTTAATGACAGGAATGTTGTATTGATTTGATTTGTTGAACAAATTTTAATTGAATTTTTGGTATGTTCCTGGTACTGTGTTAGGCCTCACTTATATAGTGATGAGCAAAAACCGATCTACTACCTTCAAAGATCTTACAAACTGGAGCAAAGAAGGGGAAGATGAACTTTACACAGATAATCATGCACAAATAAATGACTGAATTGTAAAAGTGCGCATTTTTCATGTCACGGAGGATATTTAGCTTTATGCTATGGATAATTACAGAAAGTGGAGAGTGTCAAAATAAGGGGAAAAGTGGACAAATGATTTAACAACTACATTTGCTAAAATCTAAGCTACAAGTCTTAATTCATTTATATATGTTATTGGTAATCTCAATATATGTTATTGGTAATCTCATCCTTCCCCTACCCTCCAAAATAAAATTCTTGACAGAATGTTTTCCAGACTTTATTATAAAATGCTAGTTCTAAAATTATTTCAAAGGAGAAAGTACTAATTTTTTCCCTCTAGAAAAGTGGTTCTCAGCTAGACATGGTTTTTCCCCAGAAGGCACATTCAAGACATTTTTGATTGTCATGACTGGGTCAGGGAGGCTACTACTGGCATATTGTAGATGAGAGTCCAGGGATGGTGCACTCTATAGTGCAGCCCCCCCACCCCACCCCAGCAAAGAAACCTTACACTAGAAAGTACAGAAGTATATAGAGAATGTTACTTTTTTCTTTTTGTACTGGGGATTGAACCCAGGGGCACTGGACCACTGAGCTACATCCTTAGCTCTTTTAATTTTATACTGAAACAGGGTCTTGCTATGTTGTTGAGCTTGGTCTCAAACTTGAGATCCTCCTATTTCAGCCTCTCAAGTACTGGTATTGCGGGCATGCATCTGGCTGAGAATATTATTTTCATGGAATAAAAATTTTCTTTTTTCAAAGCTATTGGTAGAGTAACAACATTAAAATACGTGGAAAAAGCTAGAATTTGACACCATGCATATCTGAAATTTAAAAGCATATGCTTGCCCTACTAAACCACTATGTAAAGTTAGGCCAAGGGTATAATTTGATTGCAAATCATAGATTTCTCAGTTAATTTGGAAATTTACTTTTCCATGAATGAAGTATTCGTTCTTTATTTTTTCATGGTGGTACTGGTGATTGAATCCAGGGGCATTTTACCTCCAAGCTGTACCTCCCAGCCCTGGTTTTAAAATATTTATAAAGAATATATATTTTTATAGTTTTATTTGGTGCATTGTAATGTTTTTTTTGCGGTACTGGGGATTCAACCCAGGAGCATTCTACCTCCGAGCTACACCCCCAGCCCTATTTTCTATTCTTTAATTTTTTTTTTTTTGTGGTACCGGGGATTGAACCCAGGGGCATTCTACCTCCACGCTATACCCCCGGCCCTATTTTTATACTTTATTTTGAAACCGGGTCTCACAAAGTTGTGGAGGGCCTCACTAGGTAGGTAGAGAGAGAGAGAGAGAGAGAGAGAGAGAGAGATAGGGAGAAAGAGAGAGAGAGCTGAGGCTGGCCACGAACCTGGATCCTCTGGTCTCCGCCTCCCAAAGTACTGGGATTAGAAGCGTGCGCCACCACACCCGGCTTATTCTTTAATTTGAAACAGGGTCTCACTAAGTTGCGGAGGGCCTCACTAAGTAGCTGAGGCTATCCAGGAACCCTGATTCTCCGGTCTCAGTCTCCCAAGTACTGGGACTACAAGTGTGCGCCACCACACCCGGCTCTGGTGCATTGTAATTATACATCATACTGGGGTATACAGTGATAGAAACACGCACAGAGCTCTTGGAGCACTTCCCTCTGGGTCCCCCCCCCCATGTCTTTGAGATTGGAATTGGTAATTTTGTATACATATATTTCAACTGTTACACCCTTTATATTTCTGTCCCCTCTTCCTCCCTTCCCTAAATCCCCCTCTATCATTCCATTGGGTCTCTGCTCTTCTACCTGATGGTATCTTTATTTCCGAATTTCTATCTAGCTTCCATATACAAAAGAAAACATACATCTATTTTTTTGTTACTTTTATTGGTGCATTATAGTTTCACACCATATGTAGTTCAGAGTGATAGTGACATACTTGCACACAGCACTTGGTGAGCTTTTCCCCAGCTCCCTCCTCCCTCCCCCACTTCCCCATACATGATATTGAAATTGGCATTGGTATTCTCACATATGTACATAATGTCAATGGAAGTGTTTCCTTCATTGATTCTCCCTCCCCTAGACCACCTCCCTCGTTCCACTGTGGTTTCTCCACCATTATCTAAAGTCCCTCCTGTATCCTGAATTTTTATTTTTATTTGTTTTTTTTTTTTTTTGCGGTACCAGGGATTGAACCCAGGGGCGTACCCCCGGCCCTTTATTTTATCCTTTAGTTTGAAACCGGGTCTCTCGAAGTTGTGAAGTTGCGGAGGGCCTCACTATTTAGCTGAGGCTAGCCGTGAACCCGGATCCCTGATCCTCCGGTCCCCGCCTCCCAAGTGCTGGGATTACAAGCATGCTTCACCACGCCCAGCCTGAATTTTTTTTTTTTTTAAACAGGGTCTTGCTAGGTTGCTGATGCTGTCCTTGAATTCCTTCCCTCTCAGTTTCCCAAGTACTGGGATTACCATTCTAATTGTGCAACTAGTCATGCTCAGTACTTTCCTCATCTATAAAATAAGAATTTGGGACCATGTAGATGATAATGCTCTTATCTTTTTGGCATTAAAATCTTTTAACTCAAATTTATTTTAAAATTCATATAATTAATGCCATAACTTAAAATTCATATAATTAATGCCATAACTTGGAGGATTACTAAAGAGTATGAAATGTTCATATTTGATACTATAAACTATTTATCTTTGTGGCAGTTAATTCTGTGAGAATCATTTTTATCAGGTCATGAGGACTAAAGGAGATGTGTGAAGAGCAGTAAGGTGTTAAAAATGAAACCCTGTGATCCTGATTGATTTTTTTTAATCATCTTGTAAATGAGCCAGATTTCAGGCAGTATTATGTATGTAATAATGACAGGTCTTCTAAAATAAAATTCAGACATTTGTAGGTACAGTTTTTTTCATATTTATTAGATGACTGGGCACAGTGATTTAAGCCTCCATTGCAATTTTACTTATTTAAATATAATTTTATTTTTAAATTAAAAGATGTTTGACAAGGTAATGCAAGAACATGCTACATATACATGAAACATATACACTGAGAAGTTCCCTCCTATGCTTTGTTTCTTATTTGGTCATTGCCTAACACCCACCCTCTGTAGGTAATTACTAATACTACTTTTGGTGTACCTTTCTAGACTTTCTTTCTTTATGCATAAGCAAAAGTGAATGTGTATGTGTGTGTATTCCATCTGCTTTTTCCTCCTTTAGTGGAATCTTTATTTGATTTTAGGTAAATCCATTCTTGTCAATAATCTAATTATTACTCTGATACTTTTAAAAGAATTGTTCTAGTTTCATTTAGATAATACATCCACAACATTAAATACCAAATATAATCAAAAGGGTATATAGTGAAAGTCTTCCATCTTTTCTTATGTATCAATTTTTAGCCACCTAAGAAGTAAGCATTGTTAATTGTTTTAGTATATTTTGTGTTCTTTGGAACTATTTATTTTACTAGTATTGAAATTTATTTTCTTTCCAGTTGCAGGAAGCCAAACAAATGGAGAAAGAAAGGCATCGGCAACATCATCATCTGTTACAGTCTCCAGTAAGCCATCACGAGCCCGAATCACCTCAACTTAGATATTTGCCACCTCAGGCTGTTGATCATATAACCCAAGAACATGAAGGGGACCTTGACCCCCATACAAATGATGTGGATAAAAGTCTCCAGGATGACACAGAGCCTGAAAATGGATCTGATATTTCCAGTGCAGAAAATGAGCAGACTGAAGCTGATCAGGCAACTGCAGCTGAAAGTAATCTTCTTGAGAAGGGGGTGTGGGGTATGTGCGTGTTAAGGGATGTAGGAATGAAAGTTTTTTTTTTTTTTTTGCGGTACTAGGGATTAAACCCAGGGGCATTCTACCTCCGGGCTACACCCCTAGCCCTATTTTTCATTCTTTATTTTGAAACAGGGAGGGTCTCACTAAGGTTGCAGAGAACCTCACTAAGTAGCTGAGGCTGGCCGTGAACCCGGATCCTCCCGTCTCAGCCTCCCAAGTACTGGGATTACAAGCATGCCACACTACGCCCGGCTGGAATGAAAGTTTCTGATGAGGAAATGCGGAAAGAATAATATGAGTTAATGGACATTAGATACACTGTAGTAATTGTGACCCTTTTCCATCCTAGGTGGTAAAATTTATTTGACTTAAACCCAAGAAACATTAATGATACTGTGTATTCATAGCATCTCCTGAGCAGTATCTGTGTGTGTGTGTGTGTGTGTGTGTTTGTGTGTGTTTGTTTGCTGGGAATTGAATCCCAGGCATTCACATCTGAGTTACATGCCAGCCCCCCTCCCTTTTTTTAAAAAAAAAATTTGAAACAGGGCCTTGCTAAGTTGCTGGGGGCCTCCCAAAGTTGCTAAGGTTGGCCTTGAACCTTTGATCCTCTTGTCTTAGCCTCCCAAGTACTGGGATTACAGGCATGTGCCACCATGCCCATCTGAGCAGTATCATTTATAGACTACTCTTGGAGGAGATACATGTCTGTCAGCATAGGAACTTCAGTTTTCTTATTAAGATTAGTTTTATATAGCAAATAAGGGATCTATATAGTAAGGTTTTCTGGAATATGATAGGAAATTTTAGGAACTGAAGTTACACAGTTAAAAACTTAGATTACTTTTATTTCAGTTATAGATTTTTTCCTCTATAAAAATAATCACATGAAGTCATTCTTTCCCCAAACATTATTTTCAGCTTTAGCTGTTCTATGAAACCACCAAGAAATTTCAGTTGTTTCCTTCTCCCCTCCTTAGCATGATGTCAATGATGGAAATTCTGTTGTCAATCCAGTGTTGCTGTCTAGAACTAGAATAGTTAGGGCTTAGATACAGATCATCTGAAGTCTATGTTTTTACTTTACTTTGAAGCAAGACCTATATTTTCAGCACTTGATCTTTTTTAACCACATCTTTTCCATAGCTGAATAGTGGCATAAATAGAAGCCTTTTTACTTTTTAAATAATACTTTGCTATTTATTTGAAAAGGGATGACTTTGGTAAACCAACCATTCACAGTAGTGAATCCGTAACACTATGTGGTTTACATTTGTTTAGCCTGCTTTTGTCAAAATTACCTCTATTTTTCCCTGTACTTCTAAAGGGGCTGATTCAAAGAGCTAATCCCTGATAAACCTGGGAATTTATTATTTCTTCATTTATCTATGCATTCAGCAAACATTCATTGAGTATCCAGTATCTTAAGCACTATGCTAGGATTTGGGGTAAAGATGATAGACACAGCTGTTGCTTGTGTTTTAATGTGTTCCTTTCCTGCCTGGAGGGTCAGGTGAGTGAGCATACATAAGGTGTATACTATGTAATAAGTTTCCTGAAACTGGTGTATGCCCAAGCCATTCATGCTGAGGAGAGTTAGGAAATACCTTCATAGAGGAAGTGAGGATGTTTTAGTTGAATCATGATGGATGGGAATAGAAATCGGATAGCTAGAAATTTTGGGAAATTTTCTAACAGAAGCAGCAACATGGGCTAAGACCAAGGAATGGCAGCATCTATGGTGTGTGAAGCGCTACTGTAGGTGCCTTAGAGAATACAGAATCACAAATAACTCATAGTGTCCTGCAACATTATTGTGATTATTGTAATTGTGGTTTTCCCCCAACAGCTGATATAAATGAAAATTCTGCTTGAGAGCAATTGGTTGAGTGCACATTCTACAGCACATTTCTGTCACTTACTAGTTTTGTGACTTTAGACATAATAATTAAGTTCTTTGAGCATTTTCTATGTGTAATACTAGTGCTACTCTAATTTATTAATTTTTATCAGTTAATTTACATGAGAATTTTAATTCACTAGTCATTTTGTGCACACTTCTAGATAGTGGCTATGTATTTAGTTACATTGAAACTCTCATTTTCAGACTCAAGGTAATTTTAGCCAACTACAGTACAAATAAAAAGCTTAAGAATGGTAGAAAAATGACCTGTCAAGACATTTATGTCTTTTATTCCATAGAAGAATCTAAATGCCATTTTTACTTGGTTATTTTATAAAATAACTCTACTGATTTGACATGCTTATTTATCAGGTTTTCCCATGTAGCATTTAGTATTTTGTAGAAAGTAACAAATAATAGATTGTGGATGATGAAATAATAGGGAGGACTTAGGCTTCTGGAAGCTAGCACTCTAAGTAGTGGTCCCAAGCCAGGTTCAGCGGCACACACCTGTAATCCCAGTGCTTGGCCAGCTAAGACAGTAGGATCACAAGTTTGCCTGGGCAACTTAACAAGATCCTGTTTCAAAATAAAAAGTAAAATAGGGTTGGATGTGTAGCTCAGAGGTAGAATACCCCTCTGTTCAATCACCAGTACCATAAGTGAGTAAATAAGTAACTAAATAAATAATGGTCCTTTACTGTAATGGGAGAGTGGAGACAGCATTACTACCAGCAAATATACAGCCTGATGCCATTTGGTGTAGCTCCCAGGACAGGATTCCAGATTCCAAAGCCTTTCAGTGTGTTAATTGAGCCATCTTGTAGTTTTAGCATTTCTTTTTAAATATTTTTATTAGTGCATTATAGTCTCACATCATATTAGTTCATAGTGATAGTGACATACATGTACCCAGCCAGTACACACCCCTGGCTCTTTCCTCACCCCCCCTTCCCCATACAGGATATTAAGATTGACATTGGTATCCTCACGGATGTACATAATGTCCATGAAGGTGACTCCTTCATTGATTCTTCCTCCACCCACCCCTTCCCCTAGACCCCTCCCTGGCTCCACTGAAGTTTCTTTAGCATTTCTAAAGCCCAATGGAAATCCTATTTTGTTTTGTTTTTATCTACCGGAGTACATCCTGGAATGTCAAGTTTCAGTTACTTTCTCTTAGGTTATTCAGAAGGTCTGATCTGCAGTTACTTAGTTTATTTTGTTTTTCATTAAATTGGAGAATGAATTCTGTTCTTAGTTCTTGCATTGAGTTTTACGTGGAATGCAGGTTCTGTTGGGAAGAAGCAGTGATAAGGAAAGCATTGGCAGAGCGCCCTTCCTCTAGCTCTAGTAAACACAATGCTGATATTATTAGTCATCAAAACAACCCCTATTATATACTGTTTTTTTTTCTTGTAAACTTAGTACCCTTTCCATTTGAACTAAGCGCTTTTCGTGCAATGTGGTCATAACATAAAAACAAGTTTTAATTGCACTTAGTACATTATTTGGTGATGTGTGTGCACTAAGCATAAGTAAGATGTATAAGACATGTTAAAATTGTGTTTCATTCAAAATGCTTTCAAAAGTTTGTTTCTTAAGGGACTAATCTAAGAAATTCACTTAAGTTGAATAATCATTTAATAGCTTATGGAATCATTATTAAAATTGACTTGAATTTGAAAAATATGTGTGTGGTTATAAATTGTAAAGGTTTAACATGTAATTGATTCTAATTTTATGTATTTATTTGTTTTTTTCTTCAGTTTTTAGGAACTTGTTTATCATTTATGTAAAAGTTTCCAAAAATGTAAAATAATGTTTTCTTGAATTTTCCTATTTTTCTCTTTTAAAGCATTATCTAAAAATGACATATTATATGATGGAGAAAACCATGACTCTGAGGAAAAGCCACAAGATATTGTACAGAGCATTGTAGAAGAAATGGTGAACATTGTTGTTGGAGGTAGTAGATGTCATTTGAATTTATTTTTTTTATTTCATGGGATTTTATCT
This sequence comes from Glis glis, assembly GCA_004027185.1. Taxonomy (NCBI): domain Eukaryota; kingdom Metazoa; phylum Chordata; class Mammalia; order Rodentia; family Gliridae; genus Glis; species Glis glis. The sequence continues at coordinate 33,431 of PVJS01003093.1, forward strand.
GACCTTGGAGTCCATATAATGTGTGGAACCAAAAGGACAAAATTATAAGATCTTTTTCAAATTAAGGTTTTATATGTATGTGTGTGCCTAGAAAAATACAGTAGTGTTCCCCCTTATCCATAGAGGATACCCCATCCCCCTTTATCCATACCTTCCAAGACCCCCCCACACCCATGGATGCTTAAAACCACCAATTAGTACCAACCCCTATTACATACTGTTTTTTTTCTTGTATGTACGTACATAAACTTAGTGCCTTTTCCATTTGAACTAAGCCTTTATTGTGCAATGTGGTCATAACTTTTGTATTTTGACACATGACTACAAAACTAGCATGAGTTTCATTTTACGTCTTCACAATTTTAAGGATAGAAGATTCATTTTTTTACTATCTTAGCATCCTTGTCGTATGATTATTTTTCCTCTTTATTAAGTAAAAAATGTTTACCTTTTCACTTAAAAGAAGTACTTTACAGTGCCTCTTCAGCATATCTGAAATGCTAGTGCTAGTGCTCTTGTGCTGGGGTTGTAGCTCAGACTTAGAATGTCCTTGGGTTCAATCTCCAGTATCACAAAAACAAAAAAACAAAACAAAAACAGTTGAATAGTTGCAGTAGAAACTGTATGACCTATAAATCCTAAAATGTTTACTGTATGACCATTTACAAAAAAAGTTTGCTAGCACTTAATTAATATGGATAAGCATAAGACTGTGAAGTGAAAGTTCTTTCA
>PVJS01003093.1:34262-78376 GCA_004027185.1 Glis glis
CTCTCTCTCTCTACCTAGTGAGGCCCTCCGCAACTTCGTAAGACCCAGTTTCAAAAATAAAGCATAAAAAAATAGGGCCGGGGGTGTAGCGCGGAGGTAGAACGCCCCTGCGTTCAATCCCTGGTACCGCAAAAAAAAAAAAAAAAAAAAAAGAATAAAAATAGGGCTGGGGTCTGTCTTGGAGGTAAAATGCCCCTGGGTTCAATCCCCAGCACCGCAATCAATCAATCAATCAATCAATCAATAAATAAATTGGGTAACAGGAAAAATCCAGTTGTGTGCACAAAATTGAAAATGTAATGTTAAAGCAAATTTAGCCAGATGTGGTGGTACACGCCTGTAATCCTAGTACTTGGGAGACTGAGACAGAAGGATTGCAGGTTCAAGGTCAACCTCAGCAACTTGGTCGAAAACAGTTGTATCATGCTGAGCTTCCCAAACATATTGCTGAATATCTTATTCATGTAATACTTGTTAATTGTAAACATACTTTGGTATTATCCAGCTTAATCTATTGCAGAATGTTCAAATTGGAAGAGCAGAAAGCATCTTCAGAGTAGGGGAGCCAAAAGCCACTACTCCTTTCATATTACTTGAAGCACTCAAAAGTTGGAGAGCTGTTAAATTAGTAATGTCCACCACTTCCTGAGCACCCGTTGTGCTCATTATGTACTGTGTCGGTATGTTTTGGTGATTCCTTATTTTCTTTACTGCTGATGGAAAAACTGAGGCGACGAAAGGTGAAATAACTTACCCAGTTAAATGGTAGAGACACGAAATGCAGGTCTTTCATATTCCCAAATCTGTACTCCTTATAGTAGAGTATGTTTCTCTCATGCTAGCTAAAAGTTTTTTCATTGATAGCATGAAAGGAACAGTTTTCTACCAGAGAGCTACTGAATTGTAGCCATAGACATGTGGGTATTCTTTTTCTTTTTTAAAATAATGTACGTTACACCTAGAGTAATTCTAGAACTTGGTATTATTTGCATTGTCTATGTTTGTTCTAGAAGTCATTTGTTTCCATTTATATTAATTACAAATATGATTACTTATTGACATAATGAAAAGCATTCAGTGGTACAGGCTGTCATTTCCCTAGCTGTGTTCCAAAGAACATAGGTTACTAGCGATATTGATAGGTATTCCAAAAAAATTAGAGCGCTCACGGTAAAATAAACTTTGGAAACACTACATATTGTATATCTCTTTTGGAAAACTCAGTGTATATTAGTAATTTATAGGCTATAATAAAGAAACCTATTTCCCAGTGTCTTCTAAATTTATTTGACAATGGAATATTTTTTTCAAGGAATTTTTTCTAATATATCAAGGCATTAGCATTCATTAGAACCCAATTTATAAAGTGCTAACAAACTAAAAAGTAAGCTTCTGCTGTGGCACACCCTGGTTAGCTTCTCATCAGCTGAGTGTATTTCATTGCTGGAGCAACTTAAGATCATATTTGGAAGTATGCCAAATGCATATTTACATAGTAGTAAATATGTTAACCTTTAAATGGTACCAATACATATTTTACTTCACTTTGTTTTTCTGCCACTCTTTCATTTTAATTAATCTGTGCTTTTTAAATATACTTTGGTTAAGACAGGTATATTTTTATTATTATTTTAGATATGGGAGAAGGGACTACTGTAAATGCAAGTGCAGATGGCAACATTGGAACTATAGAGGATGGTAGTGACAGTGAAAACATTCAAGCAAATGGAATTCCAGGAACACCAATTTCTGTTGCATATACACCATCCTTACCTGACGACAGATTGTCGGTCTCTTCCAATGATACTCAGGTATAAATGGGATGAAGGGGAGGTGAGACAAATTTAGAGTACTGCTGGCTGATTTCAGTTTGGGGAATAAAAAACTTGGGGTTCTTCCCCCCTCACTGATATAAATTAAAGCAGTTTATTCCCTTTATTTATTGATATCTATATTCCAACTCTAGGGCATGTCTCATCTCTATTCCCATCTTCCCCACCTCTTCCCACTGAAATTACATTAAAAAAGAACATTCTTACCACATAGTCGCAGGATAATGATAGTATCATAGGGCAGGAAAGAACTTTTAGAAATCTAGGGAATTCGTCTTTACTTTTGTTCATGGCAACAAAGAAACCAATATCATGGTAGAGACAGTTCTTCCCCATTCTTTCTCTATATTTTGTCTTTATCTTTTTATTGTAAATTTGTTCCCCATATTCAGGAGTTGGTTTTCTTGGCCTTGTCGGCCTTCAGTTTTTTAAACATTGCCCTAACAATCTCCGTCACCTTGTGTCTACCTAGAGTAGATAAAAAGTAAAATAGAACAAATGCATAAAGCACTCCATGGCAGGGAGTAGAAAACATAATTTAGGTCCTTGGATAGGTATTTTGTCCAGATGTGCTAGTTTTTCATCAACAATAGTATGAACTGGGTAAATTTTGAGAATTTATTTGGTGTCAAAGAAGGAATATCTTAAGAGAACACACTTATAAAGGTAGTATTATTGGGGACAAGAATGGCTTATCAGAGTAAAGGGAAGCAGTGTGGCAGATTCCTCATCTGGCCCCCTTCTAGTAGGGGACCACATATGTTAGTTAGTTGAATTACTCGGTTGTTGACCTAGGCAAATGTGTTTATTTTATGGTTTATTAACTTATTTAGGAATCTGGAAATTCTTCAGGACCTTCACCTGGTGCTAAGTTTTCCCACATTTTACAAAAGGATGCCTTTCTAGTATTCAGGTCATTGTGTAAACTGTCAATGAAACCGCTGTCGGATGGACCACCAGATCCCAAGTAAGTCAGTAGGTGTTTTGCTTGACAAATAGAGGCTTTTAAGCTTGAAACTTATTGTTAAGTGTGTTTGAATTTTCTTTTGTTCTTCTTGTCCTGTAGAACCTTAAAAAATTGGGGAGGGTTATTTTACTTTAAAAAACTATGTATTGAGAAACAATAAATTCCAAAACTGCTATATTAGATACTTTATATCATTTCCCAAAAGGTAGGACAGCATTATAGAATAGTTCCTGGTACATAGTAGGTGCTCAATAAATCCTGTTGAGTGAATAAATAAATGAATTCTTATTTTCATATTGTCAGTAACTTCAGCCTCAATGTAGGCCCCTCCCAGCCTCATTCTAGGCATCTAAAAACTGCACGTCAACATGTTAAGTTAAAACCTAAAAGAAAGTAATCTTAAAAGTCATAGTGAAAGACTACATTATAATTCATTTAAAGTCTGACAAAATGCCCTAGATTTCTTTTTCCTTAGGGACATAGGAGTCACTTGTCTAATTTCCATCAAATATGTTAGTTTATTCTCTAGAAAAATACCATTTTTGTGAGTCATAAACTGTCAGATATCTTTAATTTCATATGATGCAAGTATAACTAATTACTGCTTGCAATTGAGCTTAGGAGTTGGAAGAGTGGCCTGCCTTTCTAATGTCGGAGCATGACAATTACAGCGTGACATTTACAGCGTGACAATTTTGGAAAAATTTCTGGACAAACAGTCCTTGGAAAAGGAGTGACTTTAAGATAAAGGAGTGACTAGCCAGGTGTGTAGCACACTCCTTAAATCCCAGTACTTGGGAGGCTGAAATAGAAGATTGTAGGTTCAAGGACAGCCTCAGCAACTTAGCAAGACTCAGCAACTTAGGGAGACCCTGTTTCAAAATAAGAAAATAAAATGGGTCTGGGGGTATAGCTCGGAGGTAGAATGTCCCTGGGTTCAATCCCCAGTACCAAAAAAAAAGAGAGAAAGGAGTGACTAAAGATAAAAGATTATTGAAATAGGGGGAAGTATAAGAAGCAGCAGTGCTTCAGTTTTTTAAAACTCTAGAGTGTTTGAATTTCTAAGTGCCAACTAAGAAGACTAGAGACAGTTACAATAAAAGCTTTGTGTAAGTTTCCAGAGACCACATTTGTTATGTTTTCTATAGTTTTATTTTTTGTTCTGGTTTATAGAGAAAGACCTTTTTTTTTAAGAAACCGGATTTATTAAAATTTCTCTACAAGTTAGCAACGGCCATTTTACTGTTCACATATCTGCACATGTACAGGAAGGATCTAGTGTTTCTAGCTGTCCCGGCAGAAACCCCTGCCAGCCCAGAGTCCTCAGCTAGATAAATGTATCACAGATACAAGTCAAGCAACCCCGAACGCATGAGCATTACAGAGGCCGGTCCTCCCTCCTCTCTGTCTCCCATGATTCTGTCGGGGCGGAATTGCCAACGATCATTCACATTTCACGTGGTTTTAGACACGCAGGTTATTCAGACAGACACAGACAACACAACAAGCCTCAGAGCCACACATCAGACATATGTATAAAAGGTAAAATATATGTACAAAGTACACAGTACGTGAGGCATACACGGCATTCTCTCGATGCAGGATAGCAGGGTAGTAGTTTGACCTGGCGTAGCCCTTGAAGGTGCCTGCCCGGTTTTTGTGCCATTTCTCAAAATACAGTAAGTACAGAGTAATAAATCCTACCTTTTTAGGCCCAAATCCTGAGAGTCAGAAATATAATTTATTGGTTCATCTGTTATTTTTAAAATATATAAATTTAACAAGGAAGGGTTAAGATTATATTGTAGTATAAACTTGATTATACTCTATATACTTTATAAAAATATGTTTTAAAATTTTTTAGTTTGTTACTATGAAGGGAAAGTAATTTTCTCATTCAAACATTGACAATTTTGACATCTTGTTTTGAATTTAAAAGTGTCTAAGGGGGGGAGTGTGGAGAGCACTGAGGAAAAGTCCACCAAGTACTGTGTGTACGTATGTCACTATCACTATGTACTACATTATGATGTGAGACTATAATGCACCAATAAATATATAAGTATAAATATATGAAGTATATAAGTATAAATATACTTATAAATATAAGTGTAAATATACTTATACAAGTATAAATATATATATATGAATCAAGAAATAGGCTTTCTCACTCCAACTAGGAAACTTTTCCAAGAAGTTCTAGTTTCTGTTAAACTCTTGACCTACCAAGTGCTCTTACTCTACATTGGTCTCATCAGTGTTTTCAGAACTAACCAATTTTTGTTGTTAATGACTGATGAAGGTCTGAAACGGCTTTTAATTTATCTATAAAATGAGAGATGCTGGGTGTGGTGTTACACACCTGTAATCTCAGTACTTGGGAGACTGAGACAGGGAGATCACAGGTTTGAGGCCAACCTCAGCAACCTAGGGAGGCCCTGTTTCAAAATAAAAAATAAAAAGGACTGGAGGTATAGCTCAGAAGTAGAATGCCCCTGGGTTCAATCCCCAGTACAAAAAGGGAAAAAAAATATATTGCTGACAGCCATTTTTGCCATGATTTAAAAATGTCATTGGTCTTAAATTAAGCACCTAAGTCATTTTTAGTTTTTCCAAATCAAATGTAAAAAAAGGTGATTTGAAAAAAATACTAGAAAAAAATTAGGGGAATTGTTTAAAATGCCAAGAATGAAAAGAGCACAAAGAAAATACATGATTCTGAAGAGTGCTATGCAGGGAAGTAATCATTTAGACCTGAAAAAAGAGTGATCTAGTTTTGGAAGGTTGCAGTCCTTAGTGTTACAAAGAGTTTTCACGAGGAATAATGTAGTTAATTAATCCTGGTTTTTAGTGGGGTTGAACCAAATATTAGGAAATTTTGTTTGAAGACCTTCTTTATTTGACGTCAAGATCATTAAAGTATTGGAATTGAATGCTAAAAGAAGTCAAATTTTCCACCCTTCTGAGCAACTGTTCTTTTTCCAAAAGACAATATATGGCTTTCTATCTTGAATGATTTCTTGCCAGAATTCAGTGAGCTTTTATAGTAATAGAATTTATTTTCTGTCTTTGCTTCTCTTTATTTTTGACTTTGCTAAGATGATGGTCCACAAAGTGTTTTTTAAGATTAAATCATAATTTAAAAATATCCCATGAAGCCGGGCGTGGTGGCGCACGCTTGTAATCCCAGTACTTTGGGAGGCAGAGACCGGAAGATCCGGGTTCGCGGCCAGCCTCAGCGCTCGCTCTCTCTCTCTCTCTGTCTCTCTCTCTCTCTCTGTCTCTCTCTCTCTACCTAGTGAGGCCCTCCGCAACTTCCGCAACTTCGTGAGACCCGGTTTCAAAATAAAGTATAAAAAATAGGGCCGGGGGTGTAGCGCGGAGGTAGAACGCCCCTGGGTTCAATCCCCAGTTCCGTACAAAATAAAAGTAAGTTTGAGATAGTGCTATGACCTGTTAATGCAACCAGAATTTTTGCTGTTGTTTTTTGGGATTTGGGGCTAGCATAAGTAGGAAAAAAGCTGTTGGAACTATTATATACTAAAGATGGCACTTAGTCTGGGAAAGTTTATATTGATTTCTAAGGAAAAGTATGATTATGATAGAAAGGAGCAAGGCATAAATCTTCAATCTATTTTTTTCTTTTGCATTGGAAGAATAGGTTGATGTTAAATATTTACGAAGGAATCTTTTTTCCCCATTTAAAAAATCTGAAATTCCATAGTGCCAGGGAAATACGCATTGTCAGTGGCTAAGCTTTTTCAGGTATTATACTTTCTAGTTTATGTTGTAGTGTTTTTGTACTTCTACATTTAAAAAGTTTGTGAAATTATGTAATACTAGGAAGTACTTTTGAATCAATCTGTTTTTGCCATCTTGCTAAACTTTTTCATATACTGTGTCTTCTTTTTTATATTTTAGGTCTCATGAGTTACGATCCAAGATTCTTTCATTGCAGTTACTTCTGTCCATTCTGCAGAATGCAGGACCTGTTTTCAGAACAAATGAGATGTTTATTAATGCTATTAAGCAGTATCTGTGTGTTGCACTCTCAAAAAATGGAGTCTCATCTGTTCCAGAGGTTTTTGAGCTTTCTCTTTCCATATTTCTTACTTTGTTGTCAAACTTCAAGACACATCTAAAGATGCAAATTGAGGTATGTTCTGCATTTAGGTATGAAAGTTTAAGATACTATTGGTTATTTCATTTGTTCTCTGTTAAATCAGGTTATTAACGTTTTCCAGAAGGTGAAAAAATAGTTGTATGTTGTTATGTACTTTTTTTTTCATTCACCGATTCAGCTAGTGTGTGCTTAAAAAGTAGGCACTGGGTAAGCAAAATATAGTGAGATACAGCCCCTGTCTTCAAGGAAATTATCCTAGTTGAACAAGTGGTTCCAGCTCTCTTGAATTAATTTGGTTTTCACAGTAGCTTTGCCATTGTATATATAGTATATAATAATGAATTTGGCTATCTTTTAAAGAAAGTTCCAAATATATACTGAATCTTCATGGTTTTAAATCATTTAAGGCCAGGCATGTTGGTGCGCGCTTCTAATCCCAGTACTTGGGAAGCAGAGACAGGAGGATCGTAGGTTCATGGCCAGCCTCAGCTACTTAGTGAGGTCCTCTGCAAATTAGTGAGACCCTGTTTCAAAATAAATAAAAAATAGGGCTGGGGTGTAGCTCGGAGGTAGAATGCCCCTGAGTTAATCCCCAGGACTGCAATAAATAAATAAATAAATAAATAAATATCATTTAAGTATTAAGTATTTTTTAAAAAGGTGGTCAAGGGGTGGCATATTTAGGGGGTTATATTCTAGGACATTTGAAAAATAATTTTTACTTTGTACCTTTTTTCTAATATATTTATTTGTATATATTCCTAAGGTTTTCCCTTATAATTTTTGAAAACAGAATAATAGTCATGTGGCTCTAAAATAATTTCAGAGATGTAGCAAAACTTTCAGCCATGTCTGCACCCATCATATAGATATATTAGTTTCTGATCTTTTGTTTTTATCTTCACATAATTCAGTATTTAAAAATAGTACTTTTTTAAGCTAGGCGTGGTTGCGCACACTTGTAATCCCAGTACTTGGGAGGCGGAGACAGGAGGATCCGGGTTCGTGGCCAGCCTCAGCTACTTAGTGAGGCCCTCTGCAACTTAGTGAGACCCTGTTTCAAAATAAGGAATAAAAAATAGGGCTGGGGGTGTAGCCTGGAGGTAGAATGCCCCTGGGTTCAATCCCCAGTACCGCCAAAAAAAAAAATAGTTCTTTATGAAATTACCATTTGTTGAATTTGGGTGTCACATCAAAGAATAACCACAACTGTATGCAAAGGCTATTAAAATATTGCCCCTTTTTCCAAATGCGCATATATGTAAAGTTAGATTTTCTTCACATGCTTCAAACCCAATGATATAATAGTTTGAATGCAGAAACAAACATGAGAGTCTAGCTGTGTCCTATTAAGTCAGATATAAAAATTAAAAAGATTTGCAACCCTTATCAATAGTGAACTTTTCGCACTGTTACATTAAAATCCACTGGACTCTCTGGAACTCTGAATGGATCTACCATGCCATGGTTTTGCAAATCATGCATTAGTTGTTTGGGAAACATTCATTTTATTATGCAGATTTTCCAAATGTTGACACAATTTATTATACAATAAAAATTATATCCTTCAATAAAAAAATAGTACTTTATATTTTACTGGTATAATGGATCTTTTTCCAACTTGTTATTTGTTAAACTCTTGTTTTGATTAAGACATTGCATGTTTTAGAATTATGCTTTTTTATGTTGGTCAGTTTTCACATCCATATTATGAATGATAGGATATGCAGGTTATATTTTAAATTTTGTTAATTTTCTATTTTATCCTAACTTAAAACTAATTCATTAGCTCAGTAGAAAGAATAAATGATTATTTTACAAGAATTGTGTGGTGGTTAAAGTAACCATATTATCCTTTTATATTAACGTTCTGTAATACCTATTAAAATTTGTTCAGAACATTGTTATGGGAATGAAACAGAACAAACACTTAATATTTTTACATAAAAGGTTTTAAAATCTTGGCCATAATTTTGTACAGGAAACAATTTCTAATGCCTATGTGTCATCAAGATTTAGAAGTTTGACATGTGTCTGTGAAAATAATTCAAGACATTTAGGAACAGTTGCTCTTCTCAGGTAGTTTTTTTTCTCATTATCTTCACGAACTACAAATAAAAGAGACTTTAAAACAAACTTTTAGAACTTCTAGTTGCTTCTGTAACAAACCAGAAGTATTTCATTTGATCATGAAACATTTAAGTTGACCTTAGAGAATTTTGGAGGACTTTGTGAAGCCAATGACTTACAGATTTTTGAACACCAAGACTCCCATAAGGACTGTTTAGTAGCTTGTGAAATATAAATTCTTTTTTTTTTTTTTTTTTGGTGGTACCGGGGATTGAACCCAGGGGCGTTCTACCTCTGCGCTACACCCCCGGCCCTATTTTTTTTTTATACTTTATTTTGAAACCGGGTCTCACGAAGTTGCAGAGGGCCTCACTAAGTAGAGAGAGAGAGAGAGAGAGCTGAGGCTGGCTGCGAACCCAGATCCTCCGGTCTCTTCCTCCCAAAGTACTGGGATTACAAGCATGCTCCACCACGCCTGGCTGTGAAATATAAATTCTTAATGGAACTAGTAATCATAAAAATAATTGAGTTGTGATTGCTAGTAAATTTCCTGTTGGTTTTTAGGAGGTAGACTCTCATTACAAAATTGTTACAATATTGTTCTGAGTTTTTAGAGATCAAGTTTATTTTACTCTCTATTATCCCTTAAGGGGAGATAATGAGGATAAATGAGATGAATATAGATACACTTTCAAAAATATTAAACATACTCTAATTCAGGATGAGTTTTGTTCCACTTGGAGAAAACCCAGCATACGATTTGTAAAATTCTAAGATTGTTGTTACTATGAAGATTCATTTATGAGACTATTCACTTCAGAGTCTCTATAATGTGATTTTTCCTTGTGCATTAAATTATATACCTATTTCAGAAAATACCAGTTTACTTACAACTTTTCAAGCAAACATCTATTATATGAAGACAGTGTTCTTATGATAGAGCTATTATCCTACATACCTACATTCTATGTACCCTGGAAATCATGAAAAGTTTGATTTTTTTAAGAGCCCCAGCATGTTACATTACTGTTAAAGGCTTTTGCTTATCAGTTCAATTTAATAAGTCATAGATAGTAGCTAAAGTTTTTTTTCTGTCTCTCCAAATCTGTTATTTATTCTATAAATCAGAGTTCCAAACTTTCTGATTTACAGCATTACAGTCTTAAATTTTTTCATGGTGCACTTAGAAAGAAATACCTAGCAGTTCATTTATTAAGCAACTAGGGCCAGAAAACTTAGTAAGCATTGTTTTTAACTTAGTGACCATTTCATGAAAAAATAGTACACATAGCTGAAAGAAAAAAATGTTCTTATTTCATTCTTAGTTACAATTCCCTACTACTGGGATGTGTATATCTATTGGACACTGTACAACTTTTTAGACATTTGAATCAGTACCACCTATATTCCTATTTATTAATTTTCATGCAGTACTTTCTTTTTATCATAGCAATTACTACAACACAGGTTTGCAAAGATAATGATGTCCTTGAAAGAAATGTAGTGTGAGCCAATTGAAACTATGAACAATCTTTTGAGGTATCCAGAGATGTATTTCCCTCTGAATTTTTCTTCATAAATTCTCATGGCACCCCTGTGAGTTTGTTGCAGCATTCTTGGTTGAATTGATACAGTTTTGGGAACTGTGGCCATATACTCATAAATATTTATTGAATACTTATGTGCCATGCAATGTGATCACAGCGCTCAGCAAGAGAGACCTGGTCCCAGTCCTTTTAGAGTTTACAGTCCATAGGAAATACTTGCATTAAGTAAGTAGGTAGAAATGTGTTGAATTTTGTGAAAGCAAAGCACATTACAGGGATACTTAATCATTGGGGGGAGAGGCTGTCAGTCATCTCATATTATTGATGCGATTATTTGTGGATTCATAACATTGTGTTCCATGAATGCTAATATGTATCTCTTCTTAGGTCACAGTCACTTCCAAATAAATTGAATTTGAAAATACTTAGCTGTTAGTAGAAATTTCTTTCATTGGTTAACTCCTTTGTGCTTAATAATATCTAGTATAAAGAATAATGACAAAGAGTATGTATGTAGTTTTCAGGCAATAAAGATTTTTCACTTTTGTAATTAGAAAAATAAAACAACATACAAGAAGAAGAAAAGAAACAACATATAAGAATTAATCCTTTTCATTGTTTGAATCTCAGTTACATTTAAATCTATGAACAAACTTTGCCCCATATTAGAATGTCTGAAAAATGTAACTTATGAACAGAATATAAATTATGTTCTTTGAGGGAATTAAAAAAAGAAGCATGATTGAATTTAGTTTTGTAACTATGTTCAAGAAATTATCAACCAGAGGAATTCCAGATCTTTGCCTATTTCATTTGTAGCAGCTGTGTGATGGTAAATAAAAGTCAACAATGTACTGTGCTGGTATTAGAAGGGCAAGGTTAAGTCACCCACCCAGGCTATTTTAGACCTGAGATTTCAGAGATAGAATTCAAATAGGGGTGAACTCCAGAAAAGCCTGGGACCTAATCTCTGCTCTATAGCTTTGAGATATATGTGTGTGTGTGTGTGCACATGTAATTTAATTCTAAACAGTTTTCCCCTAATCACAGGTGTTCTTTAAAGAAATTTTCCTATACATTTTGGAAACTTCTACAAGCTCATTTGATCACAAATGGATGGTTATTCAGACACTGACAAGGATTTGTGCAGGTATTTGAAATTATTCTTTATTATATCTTTCTTATTAAAAGATATTCAAAATGCCAAATATACTCATGTACTAGAGACATTTTGTTAAAATTAATATGTTGTTACAGATGCTCAGAGTGTAGTGGATATTTATGTAAACTATGACTGTGACTTAAATGCAGCAAATATATTTGAAAGACTAGTAAATGATCTGTCAAAAATTGCTCAAGGAAGGGGCAGTCAAGAACTCGGTATGAGTAATGTTCAGGTAAGAACTTTAAAAGCACTTTCAAATTTAAACTTAGCCAAGGAAAAGGCATGCATTTTCCTTAAAAGATCTTTTTGTTTTTATTCTATTTATGAATTGTTTTCTAGGAGTTGAGCCTGAGGAAAAAAGGTTTAGAATGCTTGGTGTCAATTTTGAAGTGTATGGTTGAATGGAGTAAGGATCAGTATGTGAATCCCAACTCTCAGACAACTCTTGGTAAGGTGACATTTTGAGTTGTAATAATTCATCATTTTAAGTAAAATGATACTTTGGAGTATAGTTGCAGATGCCATTAAATAGGTTTGTGACATATTCACTTAACTGATGAAAAACATTCTTTGTTATTCAAATAACTAGCTTTCATGTTGTCTCCAGTTTAGTTATTTTCTTATTTTATTTTTAGATAGGGTCTTTCCAAGTTGCCCAGACTGACCTTGAACTTGAAATCCTCCTGCCTTGGCCTCCTGAGTAGCTGGTATTACAGGCGCGCACCACCATACCAGTGTGAATTTAGTTAAAGTTTTCAATTTAGTTATAGCAATATTTTGCATACTGTATGAAATAAAGCATATTTATATAGCTTTGTTATAATTATAGAAGAAATGTATAAAATCCAACATGTTTTAAGAAGATTGAGTTGTCTATCTGTGTTTGAAAGAGTTTCAGGGCTACACTAGTGTTATCTTAGCTAAACCTCATGAGGCATAAGCTGAAAGCAAGAATCTGATAATTACAAAGCACTGCAGCTGCAAAAAGAATGTCTGCTAAGGATGCAAACTGCACACATAAAAATTACACCACGTTTTAATATTAAAATATGTTGTTTATTATAGCACCTCTAATTCTTTATACTAGATAGTTACTTAAACAACATCAAAATACCTCACCTTATTAAAAGTTGTATTTTCTCTTTCACATTTCTTTCTTTGACAGAATACAATAGTGTCCCTTTTCAGTGGTTCCCTTCTCGCTTGGTTTCAGTTATCTGTGATCAACTGAAATCTGCAAATATTAAATGGGTAATTCCAGAAGTAAACAGTTGATACATTTTAAATTGCCCACTGATTTTAGTGGTGTGATGAAATCTCTTCCCATCCTACTCCACCCTGCCTGAGACATGAGTCATCCCTATTTCCAGAGTATCCGTGCTGTGTACGCTACCTGCCCACTAGTCCTTTAGATGCCTTCTCAGTTACCAGATCAACTGTAATGACGTTAAAGTGTTTATATCAGACTAACCCTTATTTGCTTAATAATGGCCCCAAAGCACGAAGAGTAATGATGCTGGCAATGGGAATATACCAAAGAGAAGCTGTAAAGTGAAAAGGTGAAAGTTCTTAATTTAATAAGAAAAGGAAATTCATATGCTGAGGTTGCTAAAGTCCAGTATAATAAGATATTTCAAGAAAGATATGCTGAGGTTGCTAAGGTCTGCAGTATAATAAGATATTTTTGAGAAACTTAGAGTATATTGTAATTGTTTCTATTTTGTTAATTATTTCTGTAAATCTTTTACTGTTCCACAATTATAAATTAAGTTTTATAGTATTTGTGTATAGGAACAGACATTTAAAATTCAGTACCATTCATAGTTTTAGGCATTCATTGGGGGTCTTTGAATGTATCCCTTGCAGATAAGAAGGGGATTACTGTAATAGACTTCATCGGTTTTTCTTCTTACAGGTCAGGAAAAACCCTCAGAGCAAGAGACGAATGAAATCAAACACCCTGAGACAATAAACAGATACGGAAGTTTAAACTCCCTGGAGTCAACATCATCATCAGGCATAGGCAGCTACAGTACGCAGATGTCTGGCACTGATAATCCAGAACAATTTGAGGTCCTAAAGCAACAAAAAGAAATAATAGAACAAGGGATAGATTTGTAAGTATCAGATTTTTAGGAGAAATGTTACTGAATATTCCTTTATCCGAACTGTGCTACCTCTACCCTGGGTTTCTTGTTACCTTTCAGTGAGTAAAATAGGGGAATAGTTCTCTTAGATCCAAGAATTCTAATGGTTCCTTATTTAACTTCCCTTTTTCATTGTAGTCTAGCTCAAACAGACTCTTAAATGCCAGTCCCTCTTGTCATATAGATTGATTTTGATATTATGTGCTCTCTCTCTTTTTTTTTTTTTTTTTTTGGTGGTACTGAGAATTAAACCCAGAGGATTCTACCTCTGAGCTACACCCTCAGCCCTATTTTATTTTAATTTTGAGACAGGGTCTCACTGGGTTGATGAGAATTTCACTCTCATCAGTGATCCTTCTGTCTCAACCTCCCAAGTACTGGGCTTACAGGTGTGCACCACTACACCTGGCGTGGTATGTGCTTTGGTGAATATCATCTATTCAGTTTTGCATTGTTCATTTTTTTAAGTAATGAAATCATCCCCCATTATATTTCCTAATCACATGACAACTCAAAAGATTAAAAATGTGGAACTTCTAATAGTTAGCATTGCTCCTTTGTAAGTTTTACATTTCTTCCAGTTGGGTTACAAGAGTACTGTTCTTATTAGTGATATACTCTTGTTATTGATTTCATTTATTGAAGTTAATGAGATGATCATCTCCCTTTTCAACGTGGTTTACTATACCAGACCTTGATCTTGTGAAATTAGTTTTCCTACCAAGTTTTGTGATATCAACCTGCTTTTGAACAATTTGGTGTGTGAATACCACCATGCTGCCTTCTTTCCTCTTGTTGCCCTCTCTTCTTTCAAAGAGATGGAATAAGGAAAAATGATATTGCTGGCCTTTAACGATTGGTCCAGCTATGGAAGTGGTAGCATGCGTGCCTAGCATGTGCAGACCTGGGTTTTATTCTCAGCACTGCAAAAAAAGCCACAAACAAACAAACAAACAAAAGGGCAGGGTGTGTGTGTGTGTGTGGAGGGGTTACTATAGCTACTACAGACTATTTTAAAAAACTCCTGCCGGGTGTCATGGGGCACATCTGTAATCGCAGTACTTGGGAGGCTGAGACAGGATTGCAGATTCAAGGACGGCCTCAGCAACTTAGCAAAACCCTTAACCTAGTGAAACCCTGTTTCAAGATAAAAACCAAAAGGACTTGTGGTGTAGCCTGGAGGTAGAATGTCTCTGACTTCAGTGCCAAGTACCAAAAAAATCCCTGTGTATTTACTTGGTTTGCTACTTCTGCTTTAAAGTATTTATTTCTGATACTTAAAGCAGTACTTTCTAATGAATGTTCAAGAGGTTTTTTTCCAGTGTTAACCCATTAAGTCCCAAGTTTTCAGTTCTGTGATGATTTCAACAAAATCAACACAAATGCATTAAAATAGGTTGGAAATCATAATCTAGAGCTTATATGTCTTTTATTATCTTTAAGAACAAAAATATAAGCTGGGTGTGGTGGCGCACACATATAATCCCAGTACTTGGGAGGCTGAGACAGGAGGATCACAGGTTCATGGCCAGCCTCAGCTACTTAGTGAGGCCCTCCACAACTTAGTGATACCCTACTTCAAAATAAAGAATAAAAAATAGGGCTGGGGGTATAGCTTGGAGGTAGAATGTCCCTGGGTTCAATCCCCAGTACTGCAAAAAAAAAAGGAGCAAAAATATAGATTGTCCTATAAATAGAACACTGGAGCAATATAGTATCTTTTAAATATATAGGCCATGCTATTAGTAATAGGACATTGGGCAAATAATGAAACCCTTTCATACATTACACAGTATACAAAGAGGTCACCTTCATGGCCTGTTCAACAATTAATTTTGGTGGAAAAGAGCAAAACACTTCAAAAAAAAAGGGTTACATTTTCAACATTATGCTGTCGGTTTCAAACAACATAGCTTGTTTTGACATTATCTTCTTTCTCCCCATTTGAGAATGGTACGGCTTCTCAGGTCAAATCTGACATCCTGGACAGTAGCAGGCCCTGGAGTGTTCTGCTTGCTTTCTTCTGATGGTTTCTCATTGCCTTATTGTAGGTATGCTAAGGAGATGTCTCTTGAAATCCAATAGATTTATGATCTCCTTCTTGTTTTTGTTCACAAATTTGTGAATAATCCATAGATTTACAATACACATACCAATTATTTAATTGAATAAAGGCCAGTAATATTTTTTATCTTTAAAAGAAATGGAATATTTGGAAATCAACCAATCGTGTTTATTCACATCACCATTGAATTTGTTATCAGTGCCCACTAACCTTTGGTTGAAGAATATTGACTCTACTCTTCCTTTTTTCCATCATTCAGCACTGCCAAGTGGTTCCAATGTATTGTTTTTTCCAATATTGATATTTCTTATCATTTTACAATGAAAATTTCATTATTTGAATTGAATCTGTGATCATACAACGCTCTTGTTTTTTTCATCAGTGTTGTCAGTTTTAGAGGACACTTGTTTAGTTTGTGTTCCTTTATGAAGCCTATAGCTTGGAATCCGATATTTTAAAGATAACTAGTGAATAGATTGTTGGAAAAAAAAGAGTGTGATTGTGGATTTTCTACCACTGCATTTGTAGAATTCTACCACTGCATTTCTTACTCCCAAGCAAAAGATCTTTATTGGGTCCTTCTTGAGCACTCTTTCCACCACATAAGTCAAAGTTATAGCAATATCCTGATACTCCATACAGTGCCCAGAATTTATAACCAAATCTTACCTCTTATAAATTATTTCAGTAAATTGTGCCTGTAATATCTGATAATCATTTCATCTATTGTTAAGCATTCTTAGAAGATACTAACTTTCATATATAACTTTTTCTTTTTTGTAGTACTGGGGATTGAATCCGGGGGCACTCTACCTGTAAGCTACACCCCCCAGCCCTGTTTTGTTAAATTTTTTATTTTGAAGGGGGGTTTCACTAAGTTGCTGAGAGTCTCACTAAGTTGCTAAGGCTGGCCTCAAACTTGAAATCTTCCTGTCTCAGTCTTCCAAGTACTGGGATTACAGGTGTGGCCACCATGCCTGGCTCATGCATGACTTTTGAATTATATTTATTAGAGGACGAATTTCATCTTCAATATTCTCTTACCATTCATTATTGTTGCAAAAATGTATGATACTTCCCAGCTCCTGGAAATGATTTCTCAACATTGCATTTTTTGATAATACATATACCCAAATCTTCATTATTTGACCGGTTGTTTCTTGTTGAGAGTAGCTTATGATAAACTGAAAACATGAATTCCTAAAAATGTTTTAAACTCATCTATACTAAGTGCTTCAAATTTATTATTACTTTGTGTAGAATAGAATATATTGTAGATTTCAGTGTCAGTATTCCTTCAAAAATCTCTACCAGCCTGGAAAACGCCAATGAATTCCTTATTTTTTCCCAAGCATTCAGAATAAGTGTTTTCTCTGATATTTTCTCTGGAGTATAAAAATATGGGTTACAATTTGTCAATAAATAACCATAAGTAGCAACACGTTAAGAGTTTGTCAGGTAGCAGTATAATACCCTTCATAGTACTATGTAGTATGCATTGCCCCAGAGTCTTATTAACAGCATTGACATTTTCAAACATTGATAATTTGAAATACAGTATATTCCTTGAAATAAAATGACAACCTGCTTCTAGAAAATACTCGTAGCATGAATGCTCTTCTTTTCCTTTTTTGTTTTTTTGTGGCACTGGGGATTGAACCCTAGGGGCATTCTACCTTCAAGCAACACCCCTAGCCCTTTTTATTTTTTATGTTGAAACAGTTTCTCACTAAGTTACTGAGGGCCTCCCTAAGTTGCCGAGGCTGGCTGGGAACCTGCATCCTCCTGTCTCAGCTTCCCAAGTACTGGGATTACAAGCATGTGCCACCTCACCTGACTGCATGAATGCATTTCTTAATTACATATCAGTTATGTATGTAATAATTTTGTTCAGTTGAACATTTGGTAAAAGTAACTTGAAGTAGTTTATGTCATTTTCACAATGAATTTAAAAATATGTTCAAACACTCTAATCATTTGTTACTTGTCTCAAAAGACTAGAACTCTAAAAACATAGTAACTATTTCAAAGTTACCATAAGTGGTATATTTGTTGTCCAGTTTCAGTTTATAATAGGTGTTCCACATCTCAGATGATGGGACAAAATGGATTTTAATATGAAAAAAATTGGACAAAAAAGTGACAAAACTGCACATATTCTTTGTTATAAAATTATAAAATCATGCAAAATTGCCGCAGGAAATAACTATCATTACTTCATTCCTCCTAATTGTTTATTCTGTATTTGTCAGAGTCCCATCTGTTCCAAATATTATGCAAAGTCCCAGGGAAACTAGATGAATTAGCCTTTCTTTCTAAGGGGCTCACTGTCTGGTATGATAAACAGTTATGCATATTGAAATTTTGCTGGTCATTTAGCAAACACATATTTAGTACTTGGGATTATGTGCCAAGCATCATGAAGGCACTGGCCCCTGTGTTTAAGATCTATATTAACAGTGTTATAAAAGTGCTGCCAAGGTATGGTAACTATTTGAAGTGAGAGGGAGTAGTCACAGGGCTTCAACCTGGAGTCTACCTAGCCTCTAGTCCTCCTAGTCACTAGACTTGCTTTTGACTTCATACAGCCGTTAATGAGAATGTTTTCATGGAGCTGTGTTCTCTTCATTCTCTAGGCTTTTCTCTCACTTAACCAGAATAATCTTTCTTAAGTGGAAGTTGATTTCTGTTTTTCCCTTCTCTTGCTCTTAGGGAATAAAGCCAAAGCTAGTTCTGATAGCAATACTTTCAGGATTTGGAACTGCTGAACCTCAACACTTCATTCCTTGCCACTTTTCTGTCTCACCTCATTGTTCCAACAATTCAAAGCTATTTATTATTGTATCATGCTGTGTTATGCTTTTGTGTATGAGTATGGCTTCATCCTCTCTGTCCAGGATGTTTATTCTTACGGTTGTTAAAGATCGAGTGCCAGGCCTGATGGTGCACGCTTGTAATCCCAGTGCTTGGGAGGCTGAGACAGGAGGATCGCAGGTTCAAGGCCAGCCTCAACTACTTAGTGAGGCCCTCTGCAACCTAGCGAGACCCTGTTTCAAAATAAAGAATTAAAAATACGACTGAGGATATAGCTTGGAGGTAGAATGCCCCTGGGTTCAATCCCCAGTACTGCATGCATGCATGCATGCATACATACGTACATATATACATACATACATACATACATACATACATACATAATAAAAGATGGAAACATTCTTCAAAACTCAGTTCTAGAACCCCCTCCCCAGGAAATATATATCATGTCAGTTATTGGTCACATCCTCTTCTGTGTTATGTTCTTACTTTGTGAATATATCTTGTTTGTTGGGTTTTTTAAATTGTGTTTCTTCCATTCTAAAACAGTGAGGATTGTGTTCAACTCATTGAAAAATGTTTGATTTTAATTAATGTATGTGGCTGTGGTTGAATTAGGACTTAACGGGGAATTATTAGGACAGAACAGGGAGAACATTCCAGACAAAACATTCCAGACAAAGAGAATGGCATGTGCCCCAGCACCATTTGAGGACTCTTGTTTAGCATCGCAGGGCAGGGTGGAGGGCAGGAGGTGGGGTGAAAGCATTGAGTGGGATCTAGATTACAGAAGGCCTTATTCTCCAAGTAAAGGGGTTTTTGTCTCGTCTGTCTTGGCACTGGCATTCTGTTGAAGGGTTTTAAGCTGAGGAGTGGCATCATCAGATTTCTGTTTTAGAGAGAGGACTTTACCAGCAGCTTGAATGATGGGCTACAATATGGGTAAAAAGATAGGGTGATCATTTAAGAACTCTTGCGGTAGCCCAGGTGACAGGTAATGGGACACCAAAGTAATAAAGAGTAGAAACTAAGTGATTTGTAAGTGATGTTTGACGTGGCTCTTTAAAGATGAGGGAGAGTTCCCCTGTGAATAGAGCTGGTAAAGGGCATGTAGAGAAATAGTCTCTCCAACTAAATTACGTTTATGGAATATAATAGGATATATGGGAGCAGATGAGAGAGGGGGTAGTGAAAGATAAACTGGAGCTGTATTGAGAGGTTTTGTGTGCCATTCTAATTAGTTTGGACAAATAAGCAAAGGCTACTTGAGGATTAAGAAAAATATATATTTATTGAAAGTACATCCTTCTGCCAGGTGTGGTGGCGCACACCTGTAATCCCAGTACTTGGGAGGCTAAGACAGGAAGATTGCAGATTTGAGGACAGCCTCAGCAAGTAGTGAGACTCTCATCAACCTAGCAAGACCCTGTTTCAAAATAAGAAATAAAATTGGGCTGGGGGGTGTAGCTCGAAGGTAGCATGCCCCTGGGTTCAATCCCCAGTACCACAAAATAAGTAAATAAATAAAGTACATTCTTACTCAAAGTTCATCTACTACGTGGCATTATCTCTCAATTCTCCAGTTGACCACTGTTGATATGGATCAAAAAATATACCATACTGTAACAAAAAGTCTGTGAAATGATCCATATCAGTGATAAAGAAGGCCTTCCACTTGAGCCTTTTTTTTTTTCCAGGACTGAGAATTGAACCCTGGGGCATTCTACCTCTGAGCTCCACCCCCAGCCAGCCCGAGTTTTTATTCTGTATTTTGAAACAGGGTCTCAGTAAGTTGCAGAGGGCCTCACAAGTTGTTGAGACTGGCCGTGAACTGCAATCATCCTGTCTCAGCCTCCCAAGCACTGGGATTACAAGCGTGCGCCACCACGCCCGGCTGAGACTTTTTTCTAAGAAGAAGAAAATACAGAAAACTTGTTATAATGTAACATTTTTTGTACATTCATTTATTGATTATATTAAATAAGTTCCTATATTCTAAGTGCTATTAGGAAATTACTGTAGTTTAAGGTCTTCTTTTCTGGTAAAACAAATGGTTTTCTTTTTTAATGTTCCTATTAACTTTAACATTATCTAGATTTAATAAAAAACCAAAGAGAGGAATACAGTACCTCCAAGAACAAGGGATGCTTGGCACTACACCTGAAGATATTGCCCAATTCTTACATCAAGAGGAAAGATTAGACTCTGTAAGATTCCATTTTATTTCATTTTTCTATAAAATTCCTTTTTAAGTTAATAATATATACTGACTCCTTTAAAATGCTTTCCTAAATAATGCAAGTAAGTAAAACCTAAAGAATAACATATATATGCATATTTATATAAGTAAACATGACATAAATTTTGCTTTTTAAATTTTCTAAAGACAGAATATCTTGATTTTTTTAAATAAACACATTTTTAGTGCATTTAACTTCATGTTCTAAATTGTTACCCTTGTAGTCAAAACCTGTGGTTCTTAAGGGTTTTTCTGCATTTTAAATGGCTATATGGCAAATGTAACATGCCATTAGAATATCAATTTCTATGTTTTGTTTTTACTTTAGACTCAAGTAGGTGAATTCCTGGGAGATAATGATAAGTTTAACAAAGAAGTCATGTATGCATATGTGGACCAACATGACTTTTCAGGAAAGGACTTTGTTTCAGCCCTTCGAATGTTTCTTGAAGGATTCCGTCTTCCAGGGGAAGCTCAAAAAATCGATCGATTAATGGAAAAATTTGCTGCAAGATACCTAGAATGCAACCAAGGGTAAATAAGATTCAGATGTTTCTTGATTGTGAACTATATCCATGATAGTGTGCTAGGGAGCATCAGGGTTTCAGAGATAATAGAACAACATAATCCCCTTCCCTCAGAGAATTTGCATTGTATACTATCTGGAAGTGATAAGACAAAGCCATAAAAGAAAAGTTGTTATACAAGCTACATCATAAATTCTGAGGGAGAAAATTATAAGTTCTTTGGGGTTTGAGATGATTTATTTAAATGAAATTATAAAACAATAAAAGTTTATAACATACATTTATTTTTCCAGACAAACCCTTTTTGCTAGTGCAGACACTGCTTATGTTTTGGCTTACTCAATTATCATGTTGACCACAGACCTTCACAGTCCACAGGTATGTTTTTTTCTGTCAGCTTTAAAATAAGTAGTAAAACTTAAAAAAAAAAAAACGTTCTTTTGAATTCAATAGATATGTACTAGTTGAGATTTTAATCTTATATAGTTAAGACAATTACTAAATTGGTATATTTAAGTAGAGGTGGTATATGTTTTACAAAAGCAACTGCTAGTAGTAATTCTAATTAGACTTTTAAGTATCTATAAAACGTCAGTCTCGTAATTGACAGTTACATGAAGCTTAAAGTAAATTTTAATCTAAAAATATGTTTGTAGATCTTTTGTATGTACTTGTCACAACATGGAAAAACACTATTCGTAGATCTTTTTTTTTCTTAAATGTTTCAAACTAGAGCAGTAGAGAAATTAGTATGGTACCCATCACCCAGCCTCTACAGTTACCAATTTGTGACCAGTCCTCTCTTTCTATCCCTTCCCTCCTCCAGATAATTTTGAACCAAACTCAGATATCATGTATCATTTCATCTGTATTTATTTCAGTATGTATCTCTAAAACAGGAATACTTCATTTAAACATAACTACAATATCATCATGCCTAAAAAATTAAACTTTTTTTTTTTTTTTTTTTGGCTGTACCGGGGGTTGAACCCAGGGGCATTCTACCTCCGGGCTACACCCCCAGTCCAATTTTTTGTTCTTTATTTTGAAACAGGGTCTAAGTTGCAGAGGGCCTCACTAAGTAGCTGAGGCTGGCCATGAACCCAGATCCTCCTGTCTCAGCCTCCCAAGTACTGGGATTACAAGCGTGTGCCACCACGCCTGGCTTACAAAATTTTTAAAATTTAAAATTTCTATGATATCTTGGAAATGTTCAAATTTTATTTGTCTCATAAATCTCATAATTCCTTCTTAAATATTAAAGAATTGTCCATTGATTTCCACTAAAAAAAGATGATTTTTAGCCGGGCGTGGTGGTGCATGCTTCTAATCCCAGTTCTTGGGAGGCTGAGAACAGAGAGGATCTGGGTTCACGACCAGTCTCAGCTACTTAGTGAGGCCCTCTGCAACTTAGTGAGACCCTATTCTGAAATAAAGAATAAAAAATGGGGCCGGGGTGTAGCTCAGAGGTAGAACGCCCCTAGGTTCCATCCCCGGTACCGCAAAAAAAAAAAAATGGGATTGGGGGTGTAGCTCAGAGGTAGAATGCCCCTGGGTTCAATCCCCAGGACCGCAAAAAAAAAAAGATGATTTTAAAGTTTCAGGTATTTTTGTTTAGTCTCTAGAACCATGCTTTGATGTCCTTGGATGGAACTCCCTTCAGATCGTTTGCCAGGACGTCTTAGTGTGTCTGGGGAGGCGTCTAGTGATATTTATTATTCTTAGGGTACAAGCCAAATAGTATACATATTAACCTCAGATGTATAAGACAATTATAATTTACTTGCAGTTTGAGATTAAACTTGGCAGATAAGGATTTTTTGTGTGCATTTTGAGATGTTTAAAGTTGGGTAGATATGGAAAGCATATACTAACATAAGGAAGTATATATGAAGTTACTCCTGTTTTAAACACCAGAATTCAGGACCTGTGAATATGCCACAGATTTACTTAATTTTCCATAGTTCTTTAATTAAAAAGTTAAGATTTTAATCATTTAAAATTTGCCTTTGGTATATTATTGGCATTATAGTCAAAGCAGCTTGTCTACAGGGTTTTTATTATCAAGTATAATGATTACTTTTTTCTATGGTTTTGTAAGGCAATCCACAGATAATGTTTTATTTAAATATTTTCATATCAGGGTTTTCAGTCTGATTTTTCAATCTAAATTAAAAGAACTTATAACATAGACATCCATACCTTTGTTTTTAGAAGATTATCTTCTAAAGGCACGTGGTTTCATAAATACATACAATAACATGCAGCTGTGCCATATCTTCCTATGCATGTATATACATGTGTTATTTTGAAGAGGTATTAAAAATTACTTTTGCATCTTTTCATAAGTACCCAAGATTGTTAAAGTTTCTGAATACATAACCAGTCAGGGAGAATTATCTTGAGAACCATGTCTTGTCTTCAGGGCAAGTGCTCTTGTCCATGAAACATGCTTGAGATTCTAGCCTAGCAGTGGCGACTGCTTGTCGTCAGACAGTTCCTCATCAGACTTGGCATCACGTGCTGATGTGCACCACCCTGCAGTCATAGAATAGCTTGTGAGTTCCTTGAAGCTAAGAGCCTATTAGAAGATCAAACTTATAGTCTTGGTCCCACTTGATTTATAATTAAGGACCATACCGCCTATAATAAGTGACATGGTTTTTAAAGAACACAGCTAACTTAAAGGAATCCCATAAAACTAATCTTTCTCATTCTTGTTTTCAAAGTTCAAATATAAATAAATTTTAACAAATCATTTATGGACCTTATTTACAGGTTAGGCTACCTTTTATATATAATGAGAATCAATGAAGTTTTTTAAAAATTTGAGGTGTATTTAGAACACATTTTGTTTTGTTTATGTTAATCTTTACCAGGTAACAACCAGCTTTGCATGATTTAAACAGTGAACTAAGTGCAGCTTAATTTAAGCATATAAGCATAAAAATCAAGAGTAGAGTTCCATATGTCAGGAGAAAAAAAGTAGAATTATGTTTTACAGTGCTTCCAGAACACCACCACAGCAGAAGGGTACCAGGTACTTTATTTTGGGTACCTGAAAGCAATGTATTCTCTAGTCCTACTTTCTGAGAGCCCATACCCAGAAGCACAGACACTTAACTGCCACTTCAGATTTTCTGTGAAGACTTCTCTCTACCTTTGATCGGCATAATACTAAAACATTTTGATACACTCAAAATTTCCAGGTGATTTTAATCTTCCTTTACTTCTTAGAGACAACACTTGTGTGGTCTTTTATTTTGTTATTCCTGGTCTTATCCTTTTTTTTTAAGTAACCATCAGAACTTTAGTTCAAATGGCTTGGTTACTTTCATATTTTTTTATGAAAAATGACCCAAGATTAATTTTTAAAGTTATAATATTATAGAGCTTTATTCCCTTAAATAATAAGTTCCATGGTAATATGTTTATATTTTTGTAGGAAAAGCATTCCTACTAATCTTTCTAACACATTAGGATTCTGTTTGCAAAGTAATGTGAACTTAATAAGTTCATGTGTCCCAGTTATATCCTATGAATGTTCTTGTTCCTCTATAATTATTTTTGTAAGCTTCTGATGACTTGTTTATTGTTTTATGTATTTACATGTACATATACAAGAGCCTTTTCTTTGGAATTGCTTTAAATTCTTTATGGAAGGTGGTAGGAATATATCTTAATAAAAAATATCTCTTCAGTGACATCATCAAACTTTTGAATTTATCTATCTGATTTTCTGGAGATACAATATGAACATTTTGCTATGTTAATTCCCAGTTTTGGTTATGGGGCTGCCATCTTACAAGTCATAAATAAGCAGAACATTCTTGTTCAGGGTACTCCTAAATAAGTCAAAACATTCCAAGGATTTATTGCCCAGATCACCTAATTTCATTCATTTGCCATGATGGCTCAGATTATTGACTTAAAATAAATTTCAACTGTAGTTATTTTTGGGTCCTTTCTTCTAGAAAATCAACTTTTAATTCATTAGCAGCCTGTTTATGATTTTCTGAAATAAGATTTGAATACTTTTTATTTTATGCTTGCAACAATTGTTGTGAACCTTTTTTAAGAGACTGCTAACGCTTTTAAATCTTGGGTAAAAACAAATAACTTTATTATCCAGTATCCCTCCTTTCTTATTCAAATTACTCATATCCACATTAGAAGAAGGTAAATTAGAATATGCTACGGTAGGTCTTTTCTATATTACCTTCCTTTTCTGTGACTTCCTTTTTTCACTGAACATTTTCCACTTCTAGAGTATTTATAAAATATAATTATTCAGATTCTTAAATGAGTGAAGTTTTTATGTTAAATTTAGGAATTATAATGGTTTTTCACATCTAGGTTAAAAACAAAATGACAAAGGAGCAGTACATTAAAATGAATAGAGGTATCAATGACAGTAAAGACCTTCCTGAAGAGTATCTATCAGCCATCTATAATGAAATAGCCGGGAAAAAGATATCAATGAAAGAAACAAAAGAATTAACAATCCCTACAAAATCAAGTAAACAAAGTAAGTATCCAAATCAATTGAGTCCTGATTGTTGAAGGGGAAAACCATAAGTCTTTAAGACTTTTTTACTTGATTTAAAATAAAGTAACTCCATATAAACTTGAGTTAGAGCCATATAAATTTGGGTTAGAGGCATATTTTTCTCAGAAGTATTATACACAATTTGGTGATCTGATTGTTTTTCCCCCACATTGTGAAGAAAGATAACACTGACCAGTGGTGAATGGAAAACACTAAATAATTCGCATGTGCATTATTAGAGTGCATTTAATATGTACTTGTTAATTTAGCAGTTAATTTAGTTAATTGAGACTTCAGCAAGAATTTGGAGGTCAGGTAAGTTCCTTCTATCCCTATCTTCTTTAGTGTTTTTTTAGCGTGAATGGGATAAACCCAAAGACAACATCATACTTAATGGGGAAAAACAAAGTATTTCCTCTAAAATCAGGGACAAGACAGGATGCCCACTATTAGCACTCCTGTTCAATGTAGTACTTGAAATTCTAGCCAGAGCAGTAAGGCAAGAGAAGAAAATTAAAGGGACATGAGTAGGGAAAGGAAGAAGTGAAATTATCTCTATTTGCAGATAACATGATCCTATACTTAGAAGGTCCATAAAACTCAACCAGAAAACTTCTAGAACTGATAAACAAGTTCAGCAAAGTAGCCTGATACAAAATCAACTTAGAAAAATCAATAGCCTTTCTATGCACCAACCAAGAATCCACTGAAAAAGAAATCAGGAAAACATTTCCATTCACAATAGCATAAAAAAATTTTTGTTTTTTTAGGGATAAATCTTATCAAGGAAGTGAAATACTTCTGCAACAAAAATTATAGAACACTGAAGCGCCGGGCGTGGTGGCGCACGCTTGTAATCCCAGTACTTTGGGAGGCAGAGACCGGAGGATCTGGGTTCACGGCCAGCCTCAGCTCTCTCTCTCTCTCTCTCTCTCCTTAGTGAGGCCCTCCGCAACTTCGTGAGACTCGATTTCAAAATAAAGTATAAAAAATAGGGCCGGGGGTGTAGCGCAGAGGTAGAATGCCCCTGGGTTCAATCCCCAGTACCGCAAAAAAAAAAAAAAAAAAAAGAAATTATAGAACACTGAAGAAATTGAAGAAGATCTTAGGAGATGAAAGACCTCCCATATTCTTGGATCATCAAAATGGCCTTGCTGCCTAAAGTGATCTGTAGATTAAATGCAACCCCTATTGAAATACTAGTGACCTTCACAGAGCTAGAAAAAAATAGTCCTAAAATTCATATGGAAAAATAAAAGACCCTGAGTAGCCAAAGCAGTTCGGAGCAATAAGAACCATGCAGGAGGTATCACAGTATCTGATTTCAAATTATGCTACAGAGCTACAGTAACAAAAACAGCATGGTCTTCGCACAGAAGCAGACACATAGACCAGTGGATTAGAATAGAAGATACAGAGACAAATTTTCGCACTTATAGCCAGTTGATTTTTGACAAAGGAGCCAAAAACATAGACTGGATAAAAGATAGCTTTTTTAACAAATGGTGCTGGGAAAACAATATCCATATGCAGAAGAATGAAATTAGATCCCTATCTAATCCTGCACAAAGGTCAACTCAAGATGGATCAAAGACCTAGAAATTAGACCAGAAACTTTCCAATTACTAGAAGAAAGCATAGAACCAACTCTCCAAACTATAGGCACTGGTAGAGACTGTCAATAAAACTACCAAAGCTTAGGAAATACAACCGAGAATCAATAAATGGGATGGCATCAAATTAAAAAGCTTCTACACAACAAAGGAAACAAGAGTTTAAAGAGAATGCCTACAGAAAGGGAGAAAATCTTTGCCAGCTACTCCTGGTAGAGGACTAGTATCTAGATTATAAAAAGAACTAAAAAAACTTAACACACAAAAAAAAACCCAATCAAAAAATGGGCGTTTGAACTGAGTGGACACTTCTCAGTTGGCCAATAAATATATGAAAAAATGATCAACATCACTAGCAATTAGGGAAGTACAAATCAAAACTATGCTGAGATTCCATCTAACTCCAATTAGAATGGCAGTCATTAGGAATACAAACACAATAACATGCTGGCGAGGATGGGAAATAGGAACTCCTATACACTGTTGGTGAAATTGTAAATTAATCTAACCACTATGGAGATCAGTACCAGCTATTACTCCTCAATATCCTTCCAAAAGAATTAAAGTCAGAATACCATAGTAATACGTGTATATCTGTTTATAACAGCATAATTTACAATAGCCAAATTATGGAACCAACCAAGGTGTCCTTTAGCAGATGCATAGATAAAGAAAATGTATATACACACAGTAGAATTCTACTCAGCCATAAAGAGCAAAATTATGTCATTTGAGCCGGGCATGGTGGCACACGCTTGTAATCCCAGTACTTGGGAGGCTGAGACCGGAGGATCCGGGTTCTCGCCAGCCTCAGCTACTTAGTGAGGCCCTCTGCAACTTAGTGAGACCCTGTTTCCAAATAAAGAATAAAAAAAAATAGGGCTGGGGTGTAGCTCGGAGGTAGAATGCCCCTGGGTTCAATTCCTAGTACTAAAAAAAAAAAATTATGTCATTTGCAGAAAATGGATGGAACTAGAGAATATTATGCTGAGATCCACCAGTCTCAGAAAGTTAAGGGTTGTCTTTTCTTTCATATGGAAGCTAGAGAGAAAATAGGAACCATCAAGGACACTAAATAATGTGGAGAGAGATGTGTAGACTAGTGGAAGGAGATTAGAGGAGGGAGTGGGGGAGGGAAAAACGAGGGAGTAAGGAAGGAAACAGTTCAAGTACTATGGCAATATATGAAAGTATTACTACCAATTTCGTTAACATGTATGGGTAGGGAGGAAGGTGGAGCAGGGTGGAATGTGGAGGGAAATACACCAAGAGCTGTGTACATGTATGTATTACATTCAGCCTCACTATGAAGTACAATTGCAATGCACTAATGAAGTTATTTTTTGAAAAAAGAATTTGAGTCGGGCGTGGTGGCGCACGCTTGTAATCCCAGTACTTGGGATGCGGAGTCCGGAGGATCCGGGTTCGCGACCACCCTCAGCTACTTAGTGAGGCCCTCTGCGAGACCTGGTTTCAAAATAAAGGATAAAAATAGGACTGGGGGTGTAGCTTGGAGATAGAACGCCTCTGGGTTCAATCCCTGGTACCGCAAAAAAAAAAAAAGAATTTGAAGGTCAAAGAGATTGTTTAGACAACCCCCCACCAATAAAATTTCAACTGTTACTTTTTTGTTGTTGCTTCCTCATCTGCAAGCAACATAATTCTTTTTATCGTTCATTACATATAAATGGAAGCTGGAAGTAGCAGTGACTGGAATAAGTGAGGAAAGTTTGGGTCATTGGAGTTAGAAATGACTACTTCAGACTACAAATCATGACACTATAGAGTCCCTAGACCCAACCAGCATTAGGAACCCATTGTAGATCTAGCTCCAGTCTAGACACTGTATACACATAGACAGTGGTGATTGAATTAGAGTTATAATCTGCCTACAGGACATTTCTGGTCCTGTCAGAGTAATGGCTTAAGAACATAATCATGTGGCGCGCAGCTGTATTCCCAGTACTTGGGAGGCTGAGACTGGAGGATTGCAGGTTTGAGGCCAGCATGAGTTAACTTAGCAAGACCTTGTTTCAAACTAAGAGAAGCTAGGGTGTAGCTCGGTTGGAGAATGCTCCTGGGTTTGATCCCCAGGAAAAGCATGCATGCACACGCATACATACCCACACACACGTACAGAATGTTAGTGTAATATATAAACAGGATTCCTACCTTTCTGAGCACTTCTACTTGGAAATAAAATCTCAAGCTTGAATAGATTGCAGTAGTAAAATTCTGTTGGCTGGAAAGAAGCAATAAGGTCTATGTGGTATATCTTTCTAAAACTTGAAGAAATATGAGGGTAGAAGGCTGGGGAGATAAAGTCAGAAAGAATGTATAACTGGCCTTAGGCCTTTTCAAGTACCACAGGCAATTATATTCTAGGAAATTTTAATAAATCCTCCCTCATTTTATAAATGAGGAAACACAAGTCAGATTAGGAAACGGAATCGGAACTGAGCTAACTATAGTATAAAAACTTACTCAGTCCCTGTCCCTAAAACCCAGAGAGGTTAAAGGGGTAAGCCATATCTTAAACTAATTCATCCTTGGCCTTTTCTCCAATCCATTGTCAATCAGCAGTTTATTTGGTAGTGTTGTTTTCAGCTCTACTTCTGACATTAAGTATATTAGTTAAGCCTTCATTTTTAAACCTAAGTAGACACACTGGTTTCTTCCTCTTGCCTATAATATCCTCATATTCCTCTTTTCTCTGGCCTCTTATATATGGTGGCAGGAAGTCAATGAGAAACCAGATATGGGAAGGAGATGGTGGTATGCTAAAACACTAAAATTACCTAGGCATGTTTTTGTTGTTGTTAACTCAGAAAATGTCATTCTAGTGTGTTGTGGTATGAGGATGCCATAGCTTTTACTGCTCTTCTTCTGTTCTTACATCCCACATTTGGATTGTTCCCTAACACTTTGGTTGTGACAGGTACACTTGCTCTCTTCCCTTTTCATAGGTTTTCCGCTTAACCCTGACTTTCCAGCCATTGACTAGTTCCAGCTAGGAATTAACCTTAACTAATACCATCCACTTTCCTGCAAATGACATATTTTGTTCATCTTTTTGGCTGAGTAGAATTCCATTGTGTCTATCATATTTTCTTTATTTGTCTGTTGTTGGATTGGTTCCATAATTTGGCTGTTGTGAATTGTGCTATATTGCACTTAACCCTGTGAATTGTGCTTTACTGTCAATTGAATCCTGTCCAGGATTTTTTTTTGGGGGGGGTCTGTGTGTGGTACTGGGGATTGAACCCAGGAGCGTTCTAACTCTGAGGTACACCCCCAGCCCTTTTTATTTTTTGTTTTGAAACAGGGTCTCACTAGATTACTGAGAGTCTCTCTCAGTTGCTGAGGCTGTCCTTGAACCTGCAATCCTCCTGTCTCAGCCTCCTGAGTGCTGGGATTACAGTTGTGTACCACCATTCCAGGCTGAAACTGACCATTCTGAAGTGAACAGTTTGTTGCCATTTAGTATGTTTACAGTGTTGTGCAACCACCACCTCTGTCAAGATCCAAATGTTCTGTTACCCCCAAATAAAACCCCAAACCATTAAGCAGTTAGTCCCCATTCCCTTTCTCTCTAGAAGCCTGGCAGACACCAGTCTACTTTCTGTGTCTCTGGATTTACCTATTTTGGATATTTCATGTAGAGTGGAGTCATACGTGTAACCTTTTGTGTCTGGCTTCTTTGGACCATTTTTAATTATTGTTAATTATTGGTGTTTATTTGATAATAAAGCACCAAAATGGCATTTTAAATACTTTATACTTTATATGCTAATAATGTTCATTGTTTCAGATGTAGCCAATGAAAAACAAAGAAGACTTCTGTATAACTTAGAGATGGAACAGATGGCCAAGACAGCCAAAGCACTCATGGAAGCTGTGAGCCATGTTCAGGCACCTTTTACAAGTGCAACACATTTGGAGCATGTGAGGCCTATGTTTAAGGTTAGAATTACCAGTTTTGGTTGCAGTATACATTTTTATATAATTTTGTTGAGCATATTTTTAAATTAAGACGTCTAGACTATACCACATTCGACCTGGAAGCTATTGCCGTATTATTTAAGGCATAGTAGAAAAAAATTTTCTCTTCATTAAAAATAATGAGAAGAGGTGTGCATTATAAGTAATTGATAGGACTGTAATCTTAGGAATTAGAAATAAAAAGGTTTTGGAGAATAATCATTAGTCCTCGGTTTGTTTTTCTCTAAATGAGTTAAACTAAAACCTTTGGAGTTAACTCAGATTTCAGAGTGACCCTGAGTTTCTTGCTCTCTCAGTGCTTCCAGCCCAGAAACTAATATGTGGGCTTTCAGTGTGCCTGGAGCCCAGAAAACAGGGTAAGGGACAAAAGGGAACATTATTTGTGTCTGTGGAATGATTTAGCAAGACTGATACTTATTGGTTCTTTAAAATTTGATTTCCCATTCCTTCTTCATTCTCCTATTCTTTTCTATCCTTTCTCCAAATTCCAGAATGAGTAAGCAGTGAATCATAAGGGTAGTAGAAAAGAAGAGGGGAATCTAGTCAATTTTGAAAATGGGAAGTAGGTGAAGTACATTCTATTTCATAAGATAGTATGGTAAAATGGTGTGTGGAGGCTGAAGATCATAATTCAAGTTACCATCGTGATTCTAGCTACACATGTATGGGTAGTGAAAGATGACTACAGGATTCCTGTGCTTCCTTTCGGCTCTAAGAATTTTATTCTACCCCAACTTTAAGGTCTGTATGTTTAGTACTTCTAATAGGTTGATAAAGAATTATGAGAAGAGTGAGGGATCCAGGGAGATGTTAAAAGCAATAGTGGAATATAGCTGACCTTATCCTTTGCAATAATATAGAAAATTACATGGAAACAAACACTTATGAAATTTTATAAAGCATCTTTTGTTTTAAATAATCTCATGTTTATTTTGCTGTTTTTATCAAATAGGTTTTTTGGAAAGGAGTGTTTTTTGTCCTTTTTTTTTTTGCGGTACTAGGGATTGAACCCGGGGCATTCTACCTCTGAGCTACACCCCCAGCCCTATTTTTTTATTTATTTTGAAACAGGGTCTCAGTAAGTTGCAGAGGGCCTAAGTAGCTGAGGCTGGCCGTGAACCTGGATCCTCCGGTCTCAGCCTCCCAAGTACTGGGATTTGTTCTTAAAAAACAAAGAATAAGAAACCTACTATAATTCTACTGCTCAGAAAAAACTTGAGTTACTCTATATGTGCTACTTTTCTCTCTTATTTAAGCAGTTGTGATCATACCATGAGTAGAATTTTATATTCTTGCTGTTTCTCATTACAAGTATTTTTCCATTTCATTAAAAATTCTTAGACGGGCCAGGCGTGGTGGCACACGCTTGTAATCCCAGTACTTTGGGAGGCAGAGACCGGAGGATCCGGGTTCGCGGCCAGCCTCAGCTCTCTCTCTCTCTCTCTCCCTGTCTCTCTCTCTCTCCCTGTCTCTCTCTCTCTCTACTTAGTGAGGCCCTCCGCAACTTCGTGAGACCCGGTTTCAAAATAAAGTATAAAAAATAGGGCCGGGGGTGTAGCGCAGAGGTAGAATGCCCCTGGGTTCAATCCCCGGTACCACAAAAAAAAAAATTTTTTTTCTTAGACGGGCATGGTGGCGCACGCTTGTAATCTCAGTACTTGGGAGACTGAGACAGGAGGATCACAGGTTCAAGGACAGCCTCAGCAAGTAGTGAGACTCTTATCAACCTAGCGAGACACTGTTTCAAAATAAAAATAAAAAATAGGGCTAAGGGTGTAGCTCAGAGGTAGAATGCCTCTGAGTTCAATCCCCAGTAACAAAAAAAAAAACCCAAAATTCTTCATAGACCATTTTTATGATCCAGTCTCTGGATTAGCCGTAGTTTCTTTAAACATTTTCCAAGCTAAAATGAAGAATCTTTCCCCTTGATGTCATTTCTGCTGCCATTACCCTATTCTGGACATCTTTATTCTCTCTCTGATTACTGTAGCATTCTCCTAACTGGCATCCTCATGTCTATGTTATATTATCCTCATATTTATGTTCCTCTTCTCCATTTGCAGAGGTCAGAGTGATCTTTTTAAAATACAAATTGAATTACTATCATCTTTCTTAAAGTTCTACATTGATGCCAGGCGTGGTGGCGCACGCTTGTAATCCCAGTACTTTGGGAGGCGGAGACCAGAGGATCCGGGTTCGCAGCCAGCCTCAGCGCTCTCTCTCCCTGTCTCTCTCTCTCTCTGTCTCTGTCTCTCTCTCTCTCTCTCTCTCTCTCTCTCCTTAGTGAGGCCCCCCGCAACTTTGTGAGACCCGGTTTCAAAAATAAAGTATAAAAAATAGGGCTGGGGATGTAGCACGGAGGTAGAACGCCCCTGGGTTCAATCCCCAGTACTGCAAAAAAAAAAAAAAAAAGTTCTACATTGACGTTGAAGGATGCTATTCAGTCTAACACACTCAGAGGTTTTGTAAAACTTCTGTGGTCTGAGAGTGCCGCTGTCATTGCTGAACCTCCGGTCTCTTACTGTGCTGCAGTAACGCTGGCATTCTTTTAGTTTTTAAGATGTCTTACATTCTTTCCCTTTCATAGCATTCATACTGGGTATGTCCCTTTGCTTTTTCTTTCTTTGCCTGAGTAGTTTCCAGTTAAATGTCACTTTCTCAGAGAGTTCTGCCCCAGTCGTTCCAGTCAAAATTAGGTTCCTTTTCATAACATGTTATGCTTTTCTCTCATTATATTTTTAAAGTTTGTTTTATATACATAGTATATACATGTATTTATGAGGCAAGAGACTATGTCTATTCAATTTTCCCAATATCTAGCATAGTGCCTGGCTCGTGGTAATTGCTCAATAAGCATTAACTGGAGAGAATAAATGAATAATAAATTCCTGGAATGCAATTTATAATATTAAGGGTACAAACATTTTGAGAACTTTTTTATGTATTACTAAATTGTATTTCACAAAAATTTATACAGTTATAAGCAGATAATTTCATTGCCCAGACTATTATTTAGGTGTAATTTGATAAGAGAAATCATCATTTTTTATTTCTTCTTCTTCTTCTTCTTTTAGTAGTTGGGATCAAATCCAGGGGCATTCCACCTCCAAGCTACACTGTTAGGTTCCCTGTCCCCTTTTTTGTAAATTTTAAAATAGGGTCTCCCTAAGTCGCTGAGAGTCTTGCTGAGTTGCTAATGCCGTCCTTGAACCTACGATCCTCCCGTCTTGGCCTTCCAAGTACTGGGGTTACAGGAGTGTGCCAGCAGACCCAGCTTCATTGTCTTTGATTTCTTTCCTTTTTTTTTTTTTTTTTTTGCGGTACCAGGGATTGAACACAGGGGTGTTCTACCTCCGCACTACACCCCTGGCCCTATTTTTTATACTTTATTTTGAAACCGGGTCTCACAAAGTTGCGGAGGGCCTCACTAAGTAGAGAGAGAGAGGGATTGTCTTTGTTTTCTAATGAAGTTAAACCTTTTTTCCTCTGACTTAAGAACCATTTATTTTTCTTCTTGTATAAAGTATAACACAAGTTTCCACATTGAAGTGCTGTCTCTCTGTACTAGTATGTGTAATTTCTCGCTTCTATAGGGTACTGTCAAGTTATAAGTACTGCACTTTATATGCTTCTCACAGCTTCTCTCTACTGTGGCCTCTTCAAGTAGTATAGCAGGAGAAAAACGAGGTTCAGAGAGGTTAAATACATGGCAGAGCAAGGACTAGCAAGAACTCTCATGTCCTTTGTTTAGAGATTGTAAGTTTTGACTTCTAAACTTTCTGGGGTTTAGAAGCAAAGCTCTGAGTAATTATTTTTTCTTAGAAATGCTAAAAGCTTTATAGACCTTTAAAAAATTCCAGCTGTCATTTCTGTAGTTTACTGGTAAAAAACATTTTCTTATTCATGGCTATACGAATGCATAGTTTTACTGGTTTGTTTTCCTTTCTTTTTTCTCTTTCCTTTTCTTTCCTTTCGTTTTCTTTTCCTTTCCCTTTCCTTTCCTTTCCTTTTTCATTTTTCCTTTCCTTTCCCTTTCCCTTTCCTTTTTTTCTTTTCCTGGTGCTGGGGATCAAACCTAGGACCTCAACACATGCTACTCAAGTGAGTTATGTTTCTGGATGACATTAAAATCATTGAATTCTCTTACATCACATATTTCAGAATTATGGAGTTTTTTTTGTTTTTTGTTTGTTTGGGTTGTATGGGAATGGAACCTAGGGACATTCTGCCTCTGAACTACACCCCCAGCCCTATTTTATTTTTTTTTACTTTGAAATAGAGTTTCACTATTTGCTAAGTTGCTGAGGCTGGCCTCAAACCTGCGATCCTCTTGTCTCTGCCTCCCAAGTACTGGGATTATAGGTGTGTGCCACCAGTCCTGGAAAAATTATGTGTTTTCATATTAGGGATTTCAGTAGTCAAAAAGTAGCTCTTTTGGTTTTATATTACACCATTTGGTTTTATGTTACAACTTCATTAGGTATTCAGTATTTTGATAGTATAATTTTAAAATATTTGTTACCTTCCACAATCTGTAATGAAGGATTCTATTGAACTTTAAAAATATTGTCCAACTAGGAAGTAGAGATATCAGGGTCTGAATGTAAATTATTTAACTATGAAAAAGTGTAGGCTACATGATGTCTAGGTTTAAAGAAGAGAGTAATGTAACTTATTACAACATTTTAACAATATTAAAACATTTTAATATTTTAAAATGACCAAAAGGATTTTATTGGAAATAACAAGCCTGTGAATTATTGCTAGAGTGAAAGTTTTCAAAGAGAGAGATAAATTCTGAAGTCAGAGATAAAATTAATATTTTTATGAATATTGACTGTTGCCATTTTTATTGATATAATTTATAGATGCTGTTCTTAAATACACCTAAGGTTATCTACCGAATTTATGAACTTACCTTTCTACTTATTTAAACCTAGGTAGCATTAAAGAGTTTTCCTCCCTTCTCCAAGAAGACTTTCCAGATAGCTATGCCAAGAACCTCATTTTTTTTTTCAGAACATTCTCAAATCTTTTATTGTCAGAAAGCTTTGAGAAATATTAATGTAGTATTATAATAAAACCTAATGATCACATGACGTCCATGATATATTTTAAATTTTATTTTTCTAGTTGGCCTGGACACCTTTTCTGGCTGCATTCAGTGTGGGTCTACAAGATTGTGATGATACTGAAGTAGCTTCTCTTTGCCTGGAAGGGATAAGATGTGCAATCAGAATCGCATGCATTTTCAGCATTCAGGTAACAAAGAATTTTATCTTTGTAAGCCTGTCTGGTAGACAGTATGCCATTATGCCAATTATGCCATTACTATAGTTCAGCTTACAGTGCTTTTTTATATCTGACTTATTAAAAACTAATTTCAAATTTATTTTTTATTGGGTACATTGTCATTTTACATCATATTGGGGTAACTTATTTTTTTAATTGGGTACATTGTAATTTTACATCATATTGGGGTACAGAGTGTTCGAAAAATACATGCACACAACTCTTGTTGCTCTCCCCACCGGATTCCCCCCTTCACCCCACAAGTCTTTGAGATTGGAATTGGCAATTTTTTAAATGTTGATGGCATTATAGAGTATGCATTCTTTATGACTTCATCACCCCTCCTCCCTTCCCTAGGGTGATCTCAGTCACTCCCCTGGAGTCTCTGCTCATCTATCTGATGTTGCCCTTATTTCTGAATATCTTTCTAACTTCCACATATAAGAGAGAACATATATCTACTTGTTCTTTGGGACTGGGTGTACTTACTTAGTATAATATTCTCGAGTTCCATCTATTTTCCTGCAAATTAAAAAGCAAATAACTCAATTAAAAAATGGGCAAATGAACTGAATAGACACTTTTCAAAAGAAAATATAAAAATGGCCAACAAATATGAAAAAATTTTCATCATATTTAGCAATCAGGGAAATGCAAATCAAGACTACACTGAGATTCCATCTCACTCCAGTTAGGATTGCAGTCATCAAGAACACAAATAATAATAAATGCTGGCAAGAATGTGGGGAAATAGGAACCCTATTACACTGTTGTTGGGACTGCAAACTAGTACAGCCACTTTGGAAATCAGTGTGGAGGTTTCTCAGAAGATTGGGAATGGAAACACCATATGACCCAGCGATCGCGCTCCTGGGCATCTTCACAAAGGAAATGAAATCAGAAGATTATAATCAGACTTGCATATCCATGTTCATAGCAACACAATTTACAATAGCCAAACTATGGAATCAGCCTAGATGTCCATCAACAGATGAGTGGATCACAAAACTTTGGTATACACACACAATGGAATTTTACTCGGCCATTAAAGAAGAACAAAATCACACCATTTGCAGGAAAATTTCAAATTTATGATGGTACTTATTTATTTTTGTGTGTGTGTGATACTGTGGATTAAACTCAGGGGCATTCTGCCTCTGAGCTACACTCCCAGCCCTGTTTTATTTTTTATTTTGAAACAGGGTCTCACTAAGTTGCAGAGGTCCTTGCTAAGATGCTGAAACTGTCTTCGAACCTGCGATCCTCCTGTCTCAGCCTCACAAGTATTAGGACTACACGTATGTACCACCACACCTGGCTAAAATTTATAATGGAATTTAAATGAATCTTAACATTTAATTTTTTGAAAAGCTATGATAGAAAGGGTAGTTCTATACTGATCTTTCTAAAATTCATATCTTTGGTTACAGTTTTTTCTCTATAGATCATTATCTATGTAAAGTTTCCAAAACTTTGAATTTCTTTGTATTAATTTAAGTACCTTATTTAATCATGTTATTTGTTGATAATTATTGAATTCTATTTTGTATATGTATGTATG
This sequence comes from Glis glis, assembly GCA_004027185.1. Taxonomy (NCBI): domain Eukaryota; kingdom Metazoa; phylum Chordata; class Mammalia; order Rodentia; family Gliridae; genus Glis; species Glis glis. The sequence continues at coordinate 72,776 of PVJS01003093.1, forward strand.
TATTTTATATTATAGCTTAAGTCTAAGAACAAGTTATATTTTATATGCTTTGAGAATAATTTTTTTTTTTTGCAGTAGTGGGGATTGAACCCAGGAGCGTTCTACCTCCACACTACACCCCCGGCCCTATTTTTTATACTTTATTTTGAAACCGAGTCTCACGAAGTTGCAGAGGGCCTCGCTAAGGAGAGAGACAGGGAGAGAGAGAGAGAGATGAGGCTGGCCGCGAACCCGGATCCTCCGGTCTCCGCCTCCCAAAGTACTGGGATTACAAGCGTGCGCCACCACGCCCGGCTGAGAATAAATTTTAACCACATTTTTCTTTATCCTTTTTAAAAAAAACTTACTTTATATTTATTTAATTGTGAATGTTATGGTTTAGTATATAACAAAGCACAGCCTAGATAGCTATAAAGAAAAAAATGAGCAAAATTTTAAATTAGGTTTTTGCCAATGCACATAGTACTTGAAACAAAAGTGCTCGCTGAATTTTTTTTAACTGTATGAATTCATTTGTTACCACTAAAATCTCAGCTTGTATTGATACCTCCATTGCTTTAGGATTTTAGAAATTTGTACCTATTCTGCTTTGTCATTTTAAAATAAAAAAAATTATTTTGTGGTAGTGGATGTCAATTAGAAACTTATTAAAGCCGGGCATGGTGGTGCATGCTTTGTAATCCCAGTACTTGGGAGGCTGAGACCAGAGGATCCGGGTTCATGGCCATCCCCAGCTACTTAGTGAGGCCCTCCGCAACTTAGTGAGACCCTGTTCCAAAATAAAGAATAAAAAATAGGGCTGGGGGTGTAGCCTGGAGGTAGAATGTCCCTGGGTTCAATCCTCAGTATCAAAAAAAAAAAAAACTTACTAAACAAGTAAATAGTTTATCAGTAAGGAATTAGAGATTAAGTCTCCTGTATTTACAGTAATATAAATATACTTTTCTCTTTTTTTATAGCTGGAAAGAGATGCATATGTCCAAGCACTAGCAAGATTTACCTTACTTACAGTGAGTTCTGGTATTACTGAAATGAAACAAAAGAATATTGACACAATAAAAACACTTATCACAGTGGCTCATACAGATGGAAATTATTTAGGAAATTCATGGCATGAGGTATAAACATTTTATTTTCAGCTTTGCAATTTGGTTTATAAAATGAGCTAATACTAAGTATTCTATCACTGATATTCTTAAATGTTTGAGGGGAGAGTTAGCTTAGTACATTTAAAATAAAATAGGGCTGGGGATGTAGCTCAGAGGTAGAATGCCCCTGGGTTCCATCCCCAGTAGCTTTTTATGATTTATAATGTAATCTGTGTTTAAATCCTAACTTTTTACATTTAAATATTTTTGACAATATTTTTAACATAGAATTAATTTTTTTTTGCATTTTGTAATGAAGATCCTCAAGTGCATCAGTCAGTTGGAGCTGGCACAACTTATAGGAACTGGAGTGAAACCTCGATACATTTCAGGAACAGTGAGAGGCCGAGAAGGATCTCTTACTGGCACAAAAGATCAGGCTCCTGATGAATTTGTAGGTCTGGGGCTAGGTAAGAATTTAAATTTTTTTTTTTTTTTTACAAAGTATCAGAAATTCTTTTTAATCTCTTTATTACAAATCACTTTATTGTTGTGATGAAATATAATTAGAGAAATTAGATAAAGCTGTCATCCCAACCTTAGGAAGAAAAGCAAGGTGACTATGTCAGGAACTTGAGTCTTTTTTGCCTGGTTTGGTTTGCAATATTAAATAATCCTTAATCTCAGTCTCCTATCTGGGACCGGGAGAATTGTACGATTAAATTAACTGCTTTTAAGACTAAGCAGGTAATTTGTGTGCAGGCTCCTATAAGATAACAGATAGTTGGGGCAACTGGAGAAAGCATTCACAGTCAGAAATTCCTAAAGACACTGTGCAGGCCACCTAAACTCTTGCCAGTGTGGGGCCTTTCTCCAAGGTTCCCCTGGTGCTCAGTATGACCGGCAACTTCCAGATTAACACTGTATTGGGTTAAATAAAAGAAATAAAAGAAAATAATAGCAAAAATGGATACAAAAAATTAAAGACAGTATACTTTTAGTCATAAATGGAAGGAGGCTTACCAAGGAAGAATGAAAGTTTAAACTTTGACCCTCAATACTGCATTTCTAGCTTTTAATTCTTCTGTGTTTCTTCCTCACCAAATGTCAGTTACTTTCATTCTCTGAGATTCGGTTTCTGCCTTTGCAAACTAGTGTCTACTCATATGATTGATAGGATTAGATAAAAGTGTGTATGAATGGAATTAGCACAGTGGCTGATGTATTTGCAACTTTTATATTTTTGGATATTCTCTGTCCAATCTCCCTATCGCACCTCCAACCAAGGAGTCTAGAGGTGTGACTTGAAAAGGACAATTAGGAATACACTCAGGAACCATTAATATTTACCTTATAAAGCTTTACACTGTAAAATTACATTTCTGGATATTTTCTACGTATCTTCTAGTGATTTCTATGTTGTTGCTAGCAGTAAAAGTTCTTAGGAGATCCAAAAGGATTTCAGACCTGAAAAAGGATCCATAGGAAAAGAAGTAAAGACCAAGACCATGTCATGGCTTCAAGTTGGACTGAGAAAAATTACTTCCTGGTGGTAATCCATCTGAAGCAGTTAGCAGTGCATGCTGTCTCATGATACCTTAGATACTAGGTAGTGCAAGGTCTGGTAAGTGTAGGTGCAGACCTAATACCTAGGTGATTCAGGAGCAGGATTTAGAACTACCGGAGCAGCTGCATGGTGACTTAATGTAATCTGGGAGTCCAACTCTAAACATTAGAACTAGAATTCCTTCACGAAGTAGCATGAGTTACAGTGAAAACTACATAGAGGCAAGTGAACTGAATGTGCGCTGATTGAATGAATAGCTTTGAAAAGGCATAGGGAGTATGGAAAGATCAAAATGATGATAGTTAAAAATGGCTAGTGCTCAGTTTTGGCAAGTATGACTACAGAATTAGATTACACTAAAAATAAAGTAACGGTGGAATGTTTTAATCTTCTGAAAGTTTTAGACAAGAAAAATAATTATATTTTCTAGTGTATACTAGTATACTTGAAAATAAGTTAAATTTAATTTGCTCACTGTGTTACTGTTGTTGTGCTACTTAAATTGCAGGAATATAAGATGACCTGCCTTTGCCCTTCAGAAAAAGAGAATTTATGTAATGATACATTTCATGACAGGCTTCTAGGCCACTACAAAGACCAGTAACTCTTGCTTACTCTTCGTTTATGCTGTCTACTTTTCTATTTGTTCTGCTCCATTCTCCACTCACTTCTGGTTCTTCAGGCTCTCATTTTTTACTTTACACCCTTGAGGAAACTAATCTGTTGACTTGGCGCCTGTTGGACAGAGCCCTCCATTCAGGCTGTCTCATTGATTATCAGCCAGCCCATGTGGCAGACGCCTACCATTGTCTACTCACCTACTTAGATAGCAGACGCTTTCTTGAGCAGGATGTTGTAGTCAGAATTTAAGCTAGAAAACAATCTGATACAGGCAGTTGAGCGAGTTTAAACTAATATTCTCTTTTTTTAACAGCATCCATACACCAAATAGTCCAACTAATAGGATTGAATATAGTTGTCACTTGGTATACATGAGGGATTGATTGGTTCTAGGACTGCTGAGAATACCAAAATCCATAGACACTCAAGTCTCTTATGTAAAATGGCCTAGTATTTGCATGTAACCTTTGCACATCCTCCTGTATACTTTAAATCATCTCTAGATTATTTATAAAACCTAATATAAATGCTCTACAAATTATTTTTATAACATATTGTTTAGGGAATAATGACAAGAAAAAACATATGTACATGTTCACTTACTGATGCAGATTTTCCCCTGTGGGTGAATCCATGGATGCAGAACCCACATACATGGAGAACTGACTGTATATCTTTTTCTGACTGTGATAAAAGTCTGTACTTTAACTTTTTGGAAATGTGAAACTTTCAGTTATTAAGAATACATAGTATATAGAGTTTTGTTCTCTCTAAATACGACTAGTGTCTTTTATTTTGTTTCAGCTGTGCTATGGAGTATATAATTTTTAAAAAACTTTTTTCCAGTAATGGGATTTGAACCCAGGAGTGCTTTACTATTGAACTATATCTCTAGCCCTCTTTATTTTGAGATAGGGTCTTGCTAAGTTTCTTAGGCTGGCCTCACCTCAGCTTCCCGAATAACTGGGATTACAGGTGTACACTACTGTGCCCAGCCTAATTTTTAAATTTGAATGGTATGCATTTTGTTTTTTAAAGATATATATATTAATATTTGAAAATGTAATGGCCTGACCACATAAATGTTTAGAGAATCCTCACAACATATACATCTTTCTTAGTTAACCTAAATAGATTTGCTTTTAAGTAATTTGTTTGGTAAGACTAGAACTGTTAGTCTATTGTACTGTTACACAATTCTTTGGAAGATAAATGGGTTCTTTAAATTCCTAGACATTGTATATATTCATTTATTCTTTTAAATACTTTTATTAATGATTATAAATTATTGTATTAAAGGAATAGAAAGCTCTGTAGAAAGGACATTTCATCTGATACACAAAGCAAATTATGTGATTCTTGGCATTTTGTCTCAGAGATTTTTCTTCATTAAATTCCTACAGTGTGCTATGCACTCCAAGTGTTCCTTGACACTGTTTCTCTACCACCCCAAATCTCTCGCGGCTTTCATCCTTGTTCTCTTGTATGAATAGACCGTTAATTAATTTGTCTTCCTGACTCCCATATCTCTTCCTATTTCAATATGTTCTCTAAATACTACCAGAGTTATTTTTTGGAAAATAGGTTGGAGCATATCAGTCTTCTAAGGGTTCTAGTGGTTCTGTTTTCAAAAGTAGTACTTTACATGTGACATTCAAGGCTTTTCGCATTCTATTTCTAATCTGTCTTTACATCTTCATCTTCTACTTCTCTCCCTTCATTTCTGTCCCCCTCCAATTCCTTGTTATGGCTACACTCAACTATGTTAAGACATGATATGGGCTTATATGCTTGCATTACTTTATATAGCTGCCCCTTTGTCTAAATTGCTTCACCTCCTTTCTTGTCTACATGGTAATCCTTCTAGGCCTAGCTTGAATTAATATTTCCTCATATGTGAAGACTTTCCATAGCCAGTGCCCCTATATTCTCCTTTCCTGGTGAAAATTAGTTGTTTTAGCAAATTTACAAAGTAGTTCACTTCAGCCTCAAAGCAATCATTGCATGGTAATAAAATACATAGTATAGCCGGGTGTGGTGGTGCAGGCTTGTAATCCCAGTACTTGGGAGGCTGAGACAGGAGGATCCGGGTTCGCGGCCAGCCTCAGCTCTTAGTGAGGCCCTCTGCAACTTAGTGAGACCCTGTTTCACAATAAAGAATAAAAAATAGGGCTGGGGGTGGAGTTCGGTGGTAGAATGCCCCTGGGTTCAACCCCTGGTACCGCAAAAAAAAAAACCACGTGGCTGTATTGGGCGTGGTGGCCCATGCTTGTTGTAATCCCAGTACTTGGGAGGCTGAGACCAGAGGATCCGGGTTCACGGCCA